>JAOTQP010001546.1:330833-342553 GCA_026413545.1 Cichladusa arquata | reverse complement strand
TGGGATAGTGGAAGGTGTCACTGGATATCTTTGAGGCCCCCTCCAACACAAAACCATCCTGGGATTCTATGATCACGTATAAATTGCCTCCACTGTTGATGGCAGAAGTTAAAATAGATTTTTTTCACTTGCCTCTTTTGCACCGTCTTTGGAATTTTCCTTCTCTTCTTGATCTAGGGAATAATTAAGAACGAGGTAAGTTTGTGCACTTGAAATAAAATGGGATTTCACAGAGAAGTTTTTTTCTGGTTGGTGTATTTGCTGGTGCTCTCTACACTGCCAAGAGCCACGTGCAGGTGCAAAAGAGGAAAGAAAGGAAATAACCAGTGATCTGAGGCCCACAGCAAACAGAGCAAAGCACACGTCAGCTCATCACAAAAGCACCTGGAGTTGGTAGGACTGGCCAAACCCAGCCCTGACACCAAGGCAGGGCTGGAGAAACGTCACTGCAGCTGTTTGGGAAGGGTGGGAATTGGGCAGGAAACAGGCAGGTGCTTTGGAAGGAGCAGCAGCTGCCAGATAGGAAGCAGGGAAAGGACACAGGACACAGAGGGCAGAGGGACAGCAGCCTGACAGACTCAGCTGTGGTGACCTGAGGCACCATCACAACATCCAGCCCCACAAAATGGGTGACTGGAACCAAACATTCTGTGTTCTGTGCACCCACTCCCCCAGAAAAGGCCAAACAAGGCAGCTTCTGAAGCCCTGCTTCTTTCCAGGACTAAGATCCCTAACTCAGGGCTGCAGCCAGGGATCCAGATGTGGGATGAACAGCACTAAATCCCCCCCAGGAGACTGCAGCATTCCAGGTAATCTCTTCTAAGAAATGGAGTCCACGTTTTACACCCCAGCCTAGGTGGTGTTTTTCTATCCTGTTTCTGTTCTCTCCATCAACCCTGAATGAACACTTAGTCTGTGGATTTGAAGACTTATTTGAACTACTTTACAGGCAAAAAATGCTCCAGAAATCAGTTATTCTAAACTGCTCTTTGAGTTTGGGGCTCAGCCGTCTCATTTCCACCCAAGTCCCACTCTAGGCACTTGAATTTTTCTGAGGATCTGTGCCAGGTTCCCTAAAAAAGGCTCTCAAACTGGTCAGACAGGAATAATTAAAACCCAAAAAATTCCATTAACATCAGCAGAATGAAATAATCTAAAACACACCTGGTTCTGACAACGGGTTCTTCATTATCATATTCCCCAGGTAGTATTCTTGGATGTTTATTTTCTACAGTCAAAACAAACACCAGTTACCACTGTCCGAGCTTTTCCAGGGAATTCAAGGCTGCTGGAGGAGTTCAGCAGGGAGGTGCCAGGGGAGAGGGGGGCTGTGAGCAGCCTACCTGCCCTGTTTCCTTCTCCTCGTGGTACTGACGGATGTGTTTCCCATGGCAGACCTCGTAAGTCCAGTAAGATTCAATCTTAGAAATAAAACGCATTAAAAAAAATTATATTGAGATGGATTTACACACCTCAAAACCACCCAAATGTTGGCTTTTGCAGCAAAATGCTGGAGCAGCCTCAAAAACAAGAGCACAGCGAGTGGTCTCACAGAGAAGACTTCCTTGACTTTCACACAGAAAAAATGAAGGAAAAAAAATAATAAAAAAAAATTCCACATTTTTAACTGCCACCATAGAAACACATTTATCTGAATTCTGACATCTTTAATCACACAGAATTTTGTCAGCAATATTAAGGCATAAAGTTGTAAAGGCCTTGTTTCACACTGTATTAGTATCTCATTTACTACCCTAAACCTTGACATGGACTGGCCTGCAACCTTCTAATTGGCAATTAATGAACAAGACAAAAGTAACATACTCTATAGGAACAGCTGCTTTGCTTAAAGAGAGGCTCCAGCAGTTCCCCTGGAGTAGGACCCTTATAGTCCTTCTCTTCTTCCTGCAACAAAAGCATATTTCATGACATTAAAGCCGACAGTGTAAAGACTCAGCTACAGTTTCTCTTTACAGAATAACTCCCCTGAACTCACCTCGTTGCCACTGGCTATCAGTGGCAGGAGACACTTGTACTTCTCTTTATCCACAGTGGTCATGATGATGTAATTGTCCTCCTTGTACAAGACACCAGTGGTCGGCTGAGAAAACAACCAACCCATGGATCAGCCAGGTAGGGGCTTTTCAGTGCTGCTCATCAGAAACACCCCTGAATTCCTGAGTGCTGCTCTGGAGCATTTCCTGGGATTTCATTATACCACAAGCCTGGGGTTTGGTGCTTAGGCTGGCTGGGCGTTCCTTGCTTCTGCCTTCACTTTTGGATCTTCAACTTCCAGCCGTATCCCTGATCTCCTCCATATTCCTAATCCTCTCCAAATTCCTGATCCCCTTCAGATATCCAGATTCCTTATCCTCTCCAGATCCCAAACCCCCTCCGTATTTCCAGATCCCTGATCACCTCTAGATTCCTGCTGCCCTCCAGATTTCCGGATTCCTTATCCTCACCAGATCCCCGACCCTCTCCAGATTCCTATTCCCCTCCAGACCTCCAATCTCTCCAGATGCCTGATCCCCTCCAGGTTTCCAGATTCCTTATCCTCTCCAGATCCCAAACCCCCTCCATATTTCCAGATCCCTGATCACCTCTAGATTCCTGCTGCCCTCCAGATTTCCGGTTTCCTTATCCTCTCCAGATCCCCGATCCCCTCTCTCCTGCTCCCCCGTTTCACACCTTTATCCCAGCCCCAGCCATGCCCCTCCACCCCCAGCTCTCCCCACGCCGCTCTCAGCACAGGATCCCCCGGGATTCCCTCCCGGCTGCCGGGCTCCCTCCGGCGGCGAGCCAGCCCCACCCGAGCCCCCTCAGAGCGCTCCGAGCCCCTCCCCGGCCGTGCGGGCCCCGCGGTACCGACCAGGCTGAGCTCGGTGCCGGGCCAGTTCACCCTGAACGGGATGTCGTCGCTGAGCTGCGGGAGCGCTCGGCCGCCCTCGGCCACGGCCGCCACGGCCGCCAGCAGCCCGCAGAGCAGCGCCAGGGCCGGGCAGGGCGGCCGCAGCCCGCAGCCCCTCCGCGGGGCCGGGGCCGGGCTCGGCGGCCGCAGCCCGCAGCCCCTCATGCCGGCCGGCGGCTCCGCCGAGGCCGCGCCGCGCCGCCGCCACGTCGGCTTCCGGCAGCCGCGATCAACAACCGGGGCAGCGCCCGGCGCCGGCAGCGGCATCCGGGGCACGGCCCGCAGAGCGGTGAGGCACGGGCGGCTGCGGGCGGGAGGGAGGTGTGAGGGTGTGAGGGAGCGTGTGTGCGCGGGGAGGCAGTGAGGGGGTGACGGATTTGAATGAGGAGTGCAAGTGAAGGAATGAGTGTGAGGGAGGAGAACCGTGAGGGATTTGAATGAGGAGTGCAAGTGAAGGAATGAGTGTGAAGGAAAAGTGTGAGGGAGAAGTGAAGTCGGAGGGAGGGAGAAGTGTGAGGGAGTGCGAAATTTGAATGAGGAGTGTAAGTGAGGGAATGAGTGTGAGGGAAAAGTGTGAGTGAGGAAGGAGGGAGGGAGGAGAAGTGTGAGGGAGTGAGGAATTTGAGTAAGTGAGGGAGAAGTGGGAGTGAGAAGCGTGAGGGGAATGAGTGAGGGAGGGGTAAAATGGGAATGAGTGTGAATGAGGGAATGAGTGAGGGAGGGATAAAATAGGATTGAGTGTGAATGAGGGAATGAGTGAGGGAGGAGTAAAATGGGGGCAAGTAAGAGGAAGGGGGCAATGAGGGAATGAACGGGGGGAATGGGATGCGAGTAATTAACTTTGGTCATTAGCGGCAGCACTGAGGGTTAAACATAACCGACAGGTATGAGGTTATGGGTGTAAAAGAGCACTTCAAGGGCTCCTCTGTGTGTATATATATGTACGTGTTTGTGTGTGTATCTATACACCTAAGAACCCGATGGGACCAGCAGCCTTCACGTCAGAGCAGGTTTAGGCCAGTCCCGTCTGATCCTTGGGAAACAGATCATTGCAGGAAATACAGGAAATAATTGAAGGAAATAAATAACTGAAGGCAAGGCAGGAAATTAATTGGCCATGCTGCAGAGAATCCCCTTACTGCAGAGCCTTGGAGTTATTCTGGTTGGAAAATACCTTGTCTGGATTTCCCTCTCTCTCCTGTCTGCATTACCTTCTGTTAATAGTCATGGATGTGGCTGTTGTTTGCCCAGACGCTGTTTGAGAACAGGTTTAGCAGCAGCTTTGTGTGCGTGGTTGTGTAGTGACGCCTACAGATCTAAAATCTGTATTTGCACAAACAGAGCTCGAGTTTAACCTGTCAGAAAAAAAAATAAGCCTAAGTGGCCTAAAATTTTTGAGGCAACAGATCTGGATGTTTTTGGTAGTGACCAAAGCTAGGGGCAGAGCAGTGGCTTTAATCCCATGCAGCAAGAACAAATGTACATATTTATATTTTCCATGCTTTAATTAATTCCTGAAGTGCCACAGTTTGTAGCAGCCCCCGTGTGTTGTTAGTCATTCTCAGCCCAACATCAATTTTACAGCGAGGCAAAATGAGCACACCTCACATAGACACGCTTTAAACACAACATTTCTGGAAATTTCCAACCCCATCAGTCACTGTAATGCATTTTTATTGCACTGAAGTCGTACACACACACAGAGGAACGTGTATTATTGCAATGGTTTATGGATTTGGGAAGCAAGTGAACCAACAAAGCCTTGGAGACAATTAAAGATAGAGAATGTGGAGCAGAATCACAGGACTTAAATAATTAGCATTTTAAAGAGAGAATCAGCCCTGATGGTTCCGGGTCATGACTGAGCACAAGCATCCCTTGCCCTGTTTTAAGGAACAAGGGTAAGTCTTTGAGGAAAGAACTTTTAAATCTAAAAAGAATTCTCAAGAAAGCACAGAGTGCCATTGTACATTTTTACCTTTACAAATATAAACCAGGATGATGTAGAGAACAGAAAAGGTCAAACCTTTTAGGGGAAAAACAGACTTTTCCTGCAATTACTGATGCAGAATCCAGGCTTCCAGGCTGCTACTAAACACACATTCCCTGGATGGGAAAACAGGACCTTTGATATTAAGATATAAAAATATACTCGGTTAAAAGTAATAAAAATAAAAGTTTTGAGACAAATCCATGTTGGGACGGATACTCCCGTGTGCTGACAGAGTGCATCAGGAATCCCCCCAGCCTAAACTGGGGGCTTCCAATCCTCCTGGGATGTCCATACACACCCCTAAGGTTACTGGGAAAAGGGTTTTTCCTTAATTACCTTCTGGGGGTGAATCCCTGAAACTCAAATCTATCCTTGCAGCTGGGATTTTTGAAGAGATGGGGCCACAACAGCACCTGAAGTGACAGAGATCAGAGTTTCTCTTTCTTGCTGTGTTGTGACTTCAAGTCGTGCTCTTAGTTGATTTTAGTATTTTGGGGTTATTCTTTATATTAGGATTAAAAATTAAAATGAGGCACTGATAGTTTATGGCTTCAGTCAGGGTGCCCAGAGCTTTGGTTTTCAGGGCTTGACAGCAGCAGCCAAGGGAAGGAATTATTTCCTTTACAATAAAATGGTTTATCTTCTGCATTTTAAGGATAAATTAACATAAAAAGGGTGAGATGACAAATTCAGTGGTGTAACTTCATTTCAGAGAATCTGAATGTTGGTATAAATGTTCTACTACACAATTTAGGCCAGCCACTTAAAATTCCTGCCTTGTGGTCTGGAATCAAAACTTAAATCACTTAAGGGGATAAATTAATGTATAAAGGGTGAGATGACAAATTCAGTGGTGTAACTTCATTTCAGAGGAGCTGAATGTTGGTATAAATGTTCTACTACACAATTTAGGCCAGCCACTTAAAATTCCTGCCTTGTGGTCTGGAATCAGAACTTTAATCACTTAAGGGGATAAATTAACGTATAAAGGGTGAGATGACAAATTCAGTGGTGTAACTTCATTTCAGAGGAGCTGAATGTTGGTATAAATGTTCGACTACACAATTTAGGCCAACCACTTAAAATTCCTGCCTTGTGGTCTGGAATCAGAGCAAATTATCGCTTAAATCTATGGAACTTGTCTCTTTGTGCTTATTTTGACCTCAAAAATATTCTAAGGATTCATTTCAAACCTGAAGTAATAAGAAAACGTAAAGAGAAGTTTAAGTGGTTTTCTTGAGGATGAAGAGCTCAGATACCCAATTCAAACCCAGAACCCTCTCCTCACTGGGTTTTTCTGGACTCTTGAAAGAAATGATTTTGGCAGTTTTGCTTTAAGTAACCAACTCAGAGGAACATCCCCCCCCAACAAAACCTCTCCTCCCAAAGCAGAGCCGGCTTGCCAAGCACTTTATAGACAGTTGAGGTTCTGGTGCGTGCTCAGGAGCTCCTTGACCAGCGTCTCCAGGGAGAAGAGGTGCTCATCCCCATCCTCCGGGGCGAGGCTCCTGACGGAGTTGGCCAGCTCGAAGAGATACTCGGTGTTCCTGCCGCTGGGCCCGGCGGCGCCCAGGATCTGCCGCGCGATGTCCTCCAGCGGGGCGGGGCCCAGGTAGTTGGGGTTGTCGCGGGTGCCGATGTACAGCAGCACGTCGAAGGGCTGCAGCGCCGCGTCCTTGGGGTAGAAGATCACCGTGATGGTCCTGTAGCCTCCCTTCTCCCGGAAATCCAGGTAAGCCTTCACTTCTCCCTCCTTGCCCGCCGGCAGCCTGTAGGCCACGCCCCACACGCAGCCCTGCGTGGGGAGAATCGGTTAGAAGATGAGCAGAAATGGATTTTTTTTTTTTTCTGCCCTCCTGTTGCTTTTTGCACGGTTTGTGAGTCCCAAAATAAAAGGGACAATTATCAGTGAAAACACTGATCGCACATTCTGCTAATGCTGAGATTTTTCTCACAAAGCAACCTCTTGTTTCGTTAATATTTGGAGTAGCAAAAAGCCCCTCTGGTATTGACCAAAGCTGGTGGCTTTAATCCCACACAGCAAGAACAAATGTATATATTTATATATCCCATTATTTAATTAATTCCTAATGTGCCACACTTTCAGGCCGCTAAGGACACAGAGTTTCTCCCTGACCTTATAAAATTTATGTCTGAACACGACAGATTTAAATAATGCTGAGTTTGAAGGAATTTTGATCGGGGCCCTTCTGTTTAGTGATAGTTTGGCAAGGACCTGAGGGTCACCCACACCTGTTACACACCTGAAGTGGTGTGGTGTGCTGAGATACCTTCACAATCTGGTTAAACCTTGTGAAGCTGAAATGAAAACATTACATTTATCATTCCATGTTGATATCAAATCATGTACGTTTGATGTGTCTTTATATCAAATTCTGCATCTCACAACTGGATGGCCAAAGTGATTATTCCAGAATATATTTTAAAATATCCCTGTGGTAATAACAGACCCAAACTACTTCCAGTTTGTATTGATTATCTGAAACAATCAAGAGTTGCACTGAGAGAATTTTTCCCTAAAGATAATTGTAGAAAAGCAAAAATTAACGAGTGGAAATGCAACAGGACATTCTGTACAGCAGTACTGTACCTCAGCATCTTCAACCAGGGTCACAACTCTTCCAGGCTAAAATTTAAAAGAAGAAATCATCATTCAGTCAGAGGCTTTTGCCCTAAATCATGAGCAAAACCAAACCAAAACGAGAAAAAAAACCAAGGAACAGGAATGAAGCACTCAGAGAACTAATCCAGCACAATTCCAGTAAGGTCCAGATCCAGTGTCAGTATTTTCTGAGAGTAGCTTTTGGTGTGTACTAGATAAAATAACATGTTAAATGCTGTTTGCTTTACACGTGCTGTCCAGACTCTGCTGCAGTTCAAAACAGTGACAATTAATTAACAATCCAGTAACACTGATAATTAGAAGTTTCATTAATGCAAAACTGTCCTCAAGGAACCCTTGGAGCCTCACTGGACAGAGGGAGGATACTTTGCAAATGGCTTGTTTTCCCCAGCAAGTTAATTCTTGTAGGAAAAACTAACAAGCCAGTTTGTAAATACTGGAAATAAAATAGTTGCAGTTTGGTGTACAAAACTTTTAAAACATAAAACTCTATGTTGAACTACATCTGCAGTTTATAATTGCTGCTTTTGGCATCAAATGAGTTTTCTCCCAGCATGAACCATTTATTCCTGATCTGACTGATAAAATAAGGCAACAAAGCTACGTGAACACTAAATGATTCTTATTTCCTGAGGAGAAATGAGTCTGTTCCATGACATATCCAAGATAACTTCACTGTTCCTTTAGGAATGTTTTTTTCCATAGCCATTGATAGTTCTCTGACTTGTGCACTCACAATGGGCCACAAAGATCTTTGTGAATTACGGATTAAAGAGACATTCTGTGGTGGAAATCAACTTTCCTGTCCTTGCTAGGAGTGTCTGTAACTGTGGTCTCGATTAAATTTCATTTAAATCTAATTCGATTTAATATGAAGGGCAGTACTGAGGAGGACTCCATGTTCAGGTGGGTTGTGTGATGGAAGAAGGATCTGTTTGCCTAAGGAAGGGCAGGATATTTAGTTAATTGCTTTGCAGAGTCCTTGTCTTGCCTGGGACCACCCATAACAAACATTAAGAAACAAATCACTAAATACTTACCGATCAGAGGAATTAATTACTGTTTGTGCTACTGGGAATAATCCTCTGAAAAGATTTTTAAAATACAGCTAACCTGTAATTTGCTGTATATTTGTAAGAACTGTTTTTTCCTCCTGGCTGTTCTTTAACCTGTGTCAGTGGTGGCTCAAGCTGTGCTATCTTTGAGCTCTGTGCAAATTATTTCACGGTGTTTGAGTGTTATTTACATGTGGATGAAGCCTTCCACGAGGCAAGCTGTGTTCTTTAAAACAACCCCGACGCTTTTTTAAAGCAGGTTTACAGTGGAGTTGCCTGGGTGCGGGTTATACCTTATCATTAATTACACCCTTGGCTTAAAAACACGTGACATTGGGAATGGTCACTTGGACTTTCAGCTTATTTTTCTTGGTGGGTTTTTTCTCTCCTTTTCCAGACTGTGAAGAATTTTAGAACTTTAAGTATTTCCTAATCAATGAATTTTCACCTGAGAGTGAAATAAGTTGAAATACACCGAGGGGAAGCGGGGCAGGGGATAGTTAGATCAACAATTCTGGCTTTTCTTACTCACTGTGCACACCCGCCCCTCACCGGGGGTTTTCAGCGCCCCAGAAATGGCAAATGCGGGCATTTCCGAGCCCCGACTGAACCTCGCGGCGTTGTTGCGGGTTTCTCGCGGGTTGATTTGCGGGTTTCTCGCAGCCCCCGCGGGGCAGGGGCAGGGCCCGGGCCCGATGCGGCTCCGCGCTCCCCCCGGCCCCGGCTCACCTTGCCCGGCACCCCGCGGTGGTCCGTGCTGCCCTGCCAGAAGCGCCGGCTGTAGCCGCGGATGCGCCCCACCAGCTTCTCCTGGTAAGGGAAATCCACCTTCCAGATGAGGGAGCCGTAGCCGAACACCCACATGGCGGCCGGGCCGGCCCGGCGGGGCCTGCGCAGAGCCGCGGGGCGGCCCCGGGGCGGCTGCGGAGCCTCGCGGGGAGCGGCGCTGCCGGGGAGCCGTTCATCGGCCCGGCCTCAAACCCCCCGAGACCCGCCGGCCCCCGCATCCCCAACCCGCAAACCACCCCCCGAGCGCCCGCCGAGCCCCCGCCCCAGTCCTGCAGACATCCCCCCAAACCCCACAGCCGTCCCTGCCCTCAGACCCCACAAGGAACCACCCCCGAACCCCATAAACGACCGTCTGTCTCTCTGATGCCTTGGGGTTTAGCTTTTGTATTTTTCAGAATCTCTGCTGCTTACTGTGTAACTCTGGGACTTCATATAAGGTGTTAGTAGGTTTTCTTTGCAGGGTAGTTAGGCAAAACAATTCTTTTCTAGCTAAAAAAAATTCTTTTCTAGCTACCCAAAAATCATAAACAACAGTGAGGTAAAGGGGAAAGCCCAATCTTCACAGCCTGGGGCTGTGGTTGGACAATTGACCCCAATATGTTGATGAATCAAAACTTATAAAAGTGTAAAAACTCGTCACCAGGATCCATCTTGGATTAGATTTGGGTGTAGCCCTGGCCAGGTTCTGGCACGGCCCGAGGTGGATCCTTTCAGTAAATACCTATTTTATTCCTTTTGCTCTGTCTAGTCTCTGTTCAGCCTTTCCAGGCAACAGTTCCTCCAACTCAACCCCCCCCCTTAAATCCACCTTAAAGCACCTTCCAAACACCTGCCTCCAAAATAACCACCCACAACCATCTCCCCCCAAAATCCACGAACGAACTGCCCCAACCCACTTCCCCTAGCCCCTCAAACCACCATCAAACCCTACAAACCATTATAAATCCATATTATAAAATTGGCTTTTCGCAAATATTAAGATAAATACTCTATGTATAATGTAAAAATTACTTTGCTGTAAAAATATTGTTTTTATTTCTGCTATTAACAAAGCTTAAACGTGGTAGTGGGATAGCTGATATATAGTTATGCTTGTAATTAAACTGCCTGTTTAGTTGAAACAACATCCAATAAACTTGTAATAAAAACCTTGCTATTAATATGCCAAATTTCAATATCAATACCTGCTGTCTAAAAAAAACTAAAAAGCAAAGCCCAAACTAAAAGTGATAATAAAAATAGACTAAAACCATGCATGCTCTAAAAAGGTGGGCCCAAAAAGTGGCCATGCAAAACAGTTCCTGAAATACGTAAACTAGTTTATGAAAAAGTTTAAATGTGCATAATAGTTTATAAGTATACAACAGACTAATGTAATTAAGAAAATATTTTAAAAATAACTCTAAGAATAGTAAGAACAAGGACCCAGCCGTTATTTGTCTCCTATTGTCTTTTATTAAACTTCTTAAAATTTTACTAAAAGAGTAAACCTCATTTTTCACAGAACCACACCAAACCCTCTGCAAAACAAACAGAACCCACTCGTATCTATACTGTACCAACACACATCTCTTTTTTTTTCCCCCTCCTCCTGCAGAGTTCTGTGGCAGGGATGGATTTCACAGAAGCCTATTCTGACCGCTGCTCGGCCGTGGGCCTCGCGGCCCGGGAGGGAAACGTGGAAATCCTGAGGGAGCTGATTGCTCGTGGCTACAGCGTGGATGTCCCCGATAACAGGAGGTGGCTGCCCATCCACGAGGCAGCAGCACACAATTCCAGTGAGTGCCTGAAGCTGCTCATCGAGGCAGGTGAGGAAAACCTCCTGGGAAATAGCTTTTCTGCTAAATTACCCTGTGACAGAAAATACAAGTTGCATAGATTTATCCTAGCCTTGTTCAGGGGTGGCAGGAAAATTAATCCACAAACACCAGAGGTTTATGTCCAAAAAGGAGACAGAGGAATCCCTTTACTTTATTTGAATAAAGGGAGAGGCCATGGGGCATTCCCCTGGGATCTCTCAGATTTTGGAGGACGCAGCCTCCTTTTTATCCTGTTTTCCCATCCACATTTCCCTCTCTCTTTCCACATTGGCTGAGGTACTTGAGAGGTACAGACTTCCTGGTACCTAAGATTCCCCTCTAAGGTATAACCTTCCCTTTTAATTTCTAATTCTTATAGAATTCATAGTTTTCCCCATTGCTTCTTTCATCTTTCAATATCCAATTTCATTTATCAGCAAACCTAGAGTTTGTTTGTAAAGGCAAATCTCTTTTCCCATTCATCAATCAGTGGAATCCCTCCCATTGTTTCTTTTATCTCTCAGTGCTA
>JAOTQP010001546.1:279881-330733 GCA_026413545.1 Cichladusa arquata | reverse complement strand
TTTGTAAAGGCAAATCTCTTTTCCCATTCATCAATCAGTGGAATCCCTCCCATTGTTTCTTTTATCTCTCAGTGCTAGTCTTATCTCCCAGCAGATCCACAGCTTGTAAAGACAATCCAACGTTTCTCTCGTTGCAAATACCCCTTTGTTCCCCCCATTGTGCTCCTCTGCAGCTCCAGCTGAGCACTACATCCACTCGAGGACGTTCGAAGGGCTGTGTGCAGTGCACCTCTCGGCCCGGCACGGCTCTCTGGAATGTCTCCAGATTCTCCTGGAAGCTGGGGCTGACCTCAACAACATCACCACCGAGTCCGCCACCACCCCGCTCTTCCTAGGTGACACAAACTTCCCTCCAGTCCCACCACTTAACACTCAGGTTTCTCCAACTTCACACTCTCCAGAGTTAAAGTTTCCTCCTTTGTAGCCCTGAATACTAGGCTTTAGACTCAGAGATGGAGTGGGTGTGGAAATAACCTTTTGTTTATGGGTGAATCTGCTTCAGACAGTGTTTTAAAACAAAATTTTAGAAGCAAGCTGTTTTTCTGCATCAAGCATAGAAAAACTTGAGGAGGTTCAGGGTTATGTCTGTATGAGGCTGTTTCAGAGCCTTTTTGATTTTTATAGTTCCTCCTTAATTCTTATGTATAAATATTTATTTTTGACATTCCTGGTTTGGCAATTAAGGTCCATTATTTTAGCATTTTTTCTATGATTTATATTTGACCTAATTGAATGCTTAAAACTTCTGTAACGCTCAATCCTGAGGCTCTAAATCATCTGATTAAATACATTTATTGATTTACTTGCCTCTCTACCCAGACATCATGGGTGCCACATTACCTTTGTTTTCCAGTTTTTTCCAAGTTTGGGGGAATTTTGGCATCATTTCCATTCTCCAACACTGTCTTGGAGATCTAAATATAAAAGAATGGGCAAGTTTAAAGGAATTATAATTATTGTTTCAGGAAGTTGGCAGTGAGACCTTTTGAGCTTTTAAATCCAAATACTTAAATAATTTCTTCTTAAAACTCTTCAATAAGATTTCTTTCTTTTTTTTCTTTTCTTTTTTTTTTTTTTTTTAATTATTGCTGTTCCATGGAAGCTGTTGAAAATAGACACCCAGAGGTTGTCAAGTATCTGCTCCAACACGGAGCAAATGTTGAAGGTTCTCATTCCTGGTCTGGATGGAATCCTTTGCACCAAGCTTCTTTTCAGGTAACCTGTGAGCACATTGTGTAATTTCTGTGTAACTGGTGTATTCTGGGGGATAATGATTTATTTAATAATTACTGCATTTTTGTCAGGTAATTTTTTCCTAACTTACCCTAGCAGTCATAAGCTTGTATTTAAAAATCTGTTGGCTTAATGGTTCTAGCACACACAAATTAATTTGTCATGTAAATGAGCTAAAGTGGTCAATTTGAACTTGCTTAATTTGTTTTACCATTAATTTTTAAGTGCATCTTCAGAATATTGAGTGTATTGTGGGTTTGATTGTTTCTGAGAGATGTGGGGGAAAACAAGTTTTCTTGTTTTTTTTCCTTGCTTTCCTGCTGGTGTAAGAATAAGAACATTTATTTCAGGGTTCCACTGAGATAATGCAAATGCTCCTGGAGAAAGGGGCCAGGAAGGACTGTCGGGATGACTTTGGAATTACCCCCCTGTTTGTGGCTGCTCAGTATGGCCAGCTGAAGAGTCTGCAGCTGCTTCTGTCCCACGGTAACCATGACCCTTCATTTCCCTTGCTACACTTCCATCTGCTCCCACTAAAAGCAGTTTTAGCTCTGCTCTTGCACATTGAACTTTAGAGGTTTGAACTTGCTGGGTTTGAAGCCACCCTGTGAAAAATAATGTTTTGTTTTGTGTCAGGGGCAGATGTCAACTGCCAGGCCAAGGACAGGGCCACCCCCCTGCTGATTGCTGCACAGGAGGGACACCTGAACTGTGTGAAGCTGCTGCTGGCTGCAGGGGCAGACCCAAACCTCTACTGCAACGAGGATAACTGGCAGTTACCCATTCATGCAGCAGCTGAGATGGGCCATGCAAAGTAGGTGCTTGCAGGAGGTCCTGGGCACACAAGCCTGATCCCCAAAGGAGGAAGTTCAGCCCTAAAAGAGAGAAAAATTGAGTCTTCAAACTGATCTGTAGTTTAGAAGTTCTGATTATTTTCCTATTTTAAGTGTCTCTTAGTAGTTTCTTCCACACTGACAGGGAGTAGGTTTAGATGAAATATTAGGAAAAAATGCTTCCCTGTGAGGGTAGGGAGGCCTTGGCACAGGGTGCCCAGGGAAGCTGTGGCTGCCCAATCCCTGGAAGTGATCCAGAATGGGTTGGACAGGGCTTGGAGCAACCTGGGGTAGTGGAAATGTCCCTACCCATTCCAGGGGGTGGAATTGGATCACCTTTAGGGTCCCTTCCAACCCCAACCATTCTGTGCTTGTATGATTTTTAGTTCAGCATCTAACCTGGGTTTGATCCATAGCCTAATGAATTTGGAGAGTTTTCCACAGTGTTGAACCAGATATCAATTGACTCCATGGCTATATTACTTTTCCATTTAAAAATACAAATAACCATATTATAATTATACATGACTTGAACAGCTGCTAATTAGAGTTCCCTGTTAAGTAGCAGAAGTAATTGCATACAAATTCTGAATTAGCTGGACCAGCCAGAAAAATCAAAGCCACAAAACAGTTTCTTTAATCTTTCCAGGGATGCATTTGTAGCTTTGCCCAATTTCAGAGATACAAGTCAGTTCCACAGCAGAGAGCCAAGAGTGGAAGGAAGTTTTGGGAGTAGCTGTTGGGGAGAAGGATCTCTCAGGAACTCCATGATTCACACATGGACAGCACTTAAATATATAAATGATGATGCATCACTGGCAGCTCTTATGCAGCACCAGTAAGTTCCAGCAGCAAAGGAACTGGTGCTGGTCACTAATGTGATGTGAGCTGTAAACAGAATGATTTTTCTGTTTCACAGAACTGAGAATTCATTTCGTTTGCATCTCACATTTCCAGTTTGCTTCCAAACTTCCTTGCAGTTGGGATTTAAGGTGCAGTGGTGTTCTGTTGCTGCAAAAAGAATTGTTGGGTAATAGGAAGTGGCTGTCCCTGGTTTGGTTTATCATACTTCTTTCCAGCCCAAATCCATCCCAAAGCACGACATTTGCCAGGGGTCCGTGTATAGCATGACAAAATTACAAATTCAAGAGTGAAAAACCATGATTTTCTTCCTAAGCTGCAATGACCCTGTGAAAAAAATGACTGTGTGTTTAAGATGAACGATTGCACACGATCAGAAAAGAGTGTTTTTAAATACCTGCAGGATCCTGGAGCTGCTGATCCCAGTCACTGACCGGGTCTGTGACAAGGGCGAGGGCAAAGTGAGCCCGGTGTACTCGGCGCTGTACGGCGGGGACAGGGAGTGCCTGGAAATGCTGCTCACTAAGGGCTTCAGCCCAGATGCTCAGGAGTGCCTGGACTTCAGCTGCAGGTCCCCCATGTGCATGGTCTTCCAAAAGCAGTGAGCAAACCTCTCCTATCTTGAAGTCACTCATAATCATGTTTGCATTAATTAACTTTAAACATCTAGTTTCCCGCCTTCCTCCCTCATCTGCTATCATTTAATATTTTTCCAGAATTCCAGTGTGTTCCCCCTTTGCAGACACTCCTCATATTAATGTGAAGTCCTGGAAATGTTGCTCATATGCTGCACTAAGGGAAACCTTGTCAAAAACGGCTTTTGAATCCTCTCAGATTTTAACAGATGATTTCTTTGTACGTGGATTGAAATTTATTTATGGTGTAGGTGCTGCCATTTAAATTAATGAGGTTTGTTGGTAGGGAGTTTAGTTTGTGGCCTGCTCCTGGGAAGCTGCCTTTAAAAATCCTTGGACAGCAATTTTCCCTTTCTGTCCTGATGTTGCTTTATAATAATAAATAATTTAGGAAGGGCTGCAGAGCAGGTGATTGCTGTGTGAACAAGGCCGGTAACATATGTCACCACATCTAATCACTAAAAGGCAACACCAGTCATAGTCTCAGTCCTTATCCTGTTACCTTGTTGCAGTGGGTGATGATAAAAGGATTTTTACAAAAGCATTTTAAAATGTCCTGTTGCAGACAGATGTGAAAGGTGCTAGGTGCTCTCTGAGGGAAAGCTCATGGGATGCCCTGTTCCTTTTCCTGCTCACAGGTATTATCAGTTCGTTGATGTTCTCCTGACATATGGGATCACCCTGCGAGGGATTAACTTGGCACACTGCCTGTGCCATAAGAAGTTTGCTCTGTTCCGGCGCTTCCTGAGGCTGGGCTGTTCCCTGCCCTCAGGGGAGGAATTAAGAGACTTCATCCACTACAGCAGCATGGCACAGAAGGAATACAAGGAATGGCTGCCCTGCCTGCTCCTGGCTGGCTTCAACCCCGTGAATTTCATGTGCAGGTTCTGGTGAGCAAGGGAGCCTTGTCTTTATTTACTTAAACATCCCACGCTGGTGTGCAAAGCTGCTGCTGAACGAGGGCTTTCACAGGATGGCCCTTGATAATCAGTTGCCACCATCAGGAATGGGAGGGGTTGTGGAAAGTCTGAAATAAATCATTCACACGTCAGTCTGGAGGTAGTGAAACAGTTTTATTTAGGAAGAAAGCCAGACTGGGAATTGCCTTCCTCTAGGCTAGCAATAAAGCATCACTCCCCAAATTTACATCGAACATCTCTAATTAACCCCCAAATTCAGCTCCAAATTGTGTGTGTAATACTTTAATGCAGCCATGGTAAGAACAAATTCCAATGGGAGAAATAGGTCAGGAGGGATGGGAAACAAATGGGAAGTGAAGCTGGGCCAAGGCTGGGAGGAGAGGAAACGGATGCAGTTTGAGACTGTTTTGTTTAACACAATGTGGCAAAAATTCCAGCCGGATTTTTTTTCATTATTATTATTGAAGTTTTTCCACATATAAATAACGGCTTGGTGATGTTTTGTATTTAATTGGGCACTTCAGGATTAAACTTAGAGTTATGAAATGTTTGTATTTTCTGCAAGCTGTAGTAAACACACTACAAGTTTGCAACTCAGTGACTGAACACATCTCACTGTCCTTGTGTATCACATGTGATGATTTTTGGTCTTTTATTTTGTAATACAAATACTCTTAAAAGGTATTTTAAGGGAGCCTTTGTTACGCAGGATTTTCTCCGTGAGTGAGGATGTCCTTAACTTCGTCCTGGAGTTCACGAATTGGAGCAGACTTCCTCCAATTGTGGAGCAACACTTTTCCCAATACAAGAAGAAGTTCACTTGGAATTCCAAGAGCCATTTTGGTAAGGAATACAGGCAGGAAAATAATGTCTCCATGTATTCAGCTTCCAGACTGCAGGTGGGGAGATTTAGAAGATGGCAATATGACTTAAGTTAATTTTTAAGTTGTCCAAGTGATAGTGTCATTTAATAATTCTTCCTTTAGAATGTTTGATGCTAATGAAGATGTTTTTGGAGTTAAAAAGAGAAAGAGGGTTATTTGGGGAAATTGAGATTAACTTCTCTATATTTCCTTTTTTATTAGTAGATGTATTTGTGTAGTGAGAGCTGCTGTGAGTTTGACTGGGTTTCCCTTTGCAGCCTCCCTCCCTCCCCTGTCCCACCTGTGCCGCCTGGAGATCCGGTCGCTGCTGGGGAGCGAGCGGCTGCGCTCGGAGCGCGCCGTGCGGGAGCTGCCGCTGCCAGCCTGCCTGCACAGCTACCTGCTCTACCTGGATGTGCTGCCAGCCAGCTCTGATCCAGAGCTGCAGGATTCCCTGGAGCAGGGAGCTCCTTCAGGTCACCCTTAGGCTGAGGGACACCAGTAACACCAGTGCCCGGACTCCGCACCGCAGGTCTTGTAATGGGAATCAGGAGACGCGGGAGGAGAGTTGCTGTAAATGTCTGTTGTAATCCTTCTTTTCACGCTGTAGTTTTATACTACATCTAGAAATTTCCTATGAGTTCTTTGTTTTACTTGTTTAAAATCTGTTGTAAGCTTTCCAAGCGAACATTTTCTGTTTCTCTTCTAACTCTTGGGGAGTAAAATGAGCTTGTTCAGTGAACACAGCTTATGGAGTAGTCACAATCTGTCAGTTGAGACTTTATTCTAAATACAGCATTTACCAAATGAAACCATCTGAAAGTCAAGGAACGCAATCTTGTATCATTGTTATGATTTTGTGTTGGGGAGGGATGGAGCTGAACCAGAGAAAGGCAAATTACATAAGAAAGGAGATTGTTTGCTGAAGGAACAGTGATGGTTTTTTTTTTTTCCTCCTTCCCTTGGTGTCAATATTTGGCAGAATGTCAGAGTTGGAGGCTCGAGGCCTGTGCCCAGCCCCTCCCCTTGCGTAGCCCCCGGGCAAGGCAGGAAGTGTCCCAGCAAAATCCCTCCTGTGATGAAGTGCAAAAGGACCTGCTGTTCCTGAGGCCTGGTGACAGGGCTGGGGCAGGAACACCTTGGAGAGACAGCAGGGTCTCCCACACTGGGAAAGCCCTCATCCTGTGAAGGTGAATGTGGTGCTGCCAAGATCACTGGTAGTAGATGCTGAAGGCGTGGAGGATGTACAGGAAGGTCGTGAGGAAGGCGAAGAACTGCACAAAGAGAGGAAGAAGAGGAAGGGTCAGCTGGCAGAGTCAAACCCCATCTCCTCCCAGTGCTCTCCCAGCCTCAAAGGAGAGGCAAAGCCTCAGCTTTTCCCAGGATCCAGCCACCTCGGGCTGGCTGTGAGCTGGTGGGTTGAGGAGCCGACACTAGCTGCACGACCCACAGAGGTGAGGAGCTGCAGCTGGGCCCAGTGTGACACCGTGGGTGGCTCTGCTGTGGCTGTAGCAGTGCTGCTGCCTCTGCCAGGGGCAGCTGTGTGTGGTGCAGCCCGCAGGCTGCTCTGCACTCACCGAGGCTGCACAGTTGAGCTGGTAGTTGGGCGGCACGTTGGTGCCGAACTCAGAGTTGATGGTGGCGTTGGCCTGCAGGACAGCGGCGCTCATGTACAGAATGGCCGTGGCACCGTGGTACAAACTGTCCTGCAACACAAGGCAGCACTCACTGTCAGTGTGACAGGATGGGCTGGGACCGAGCCCTCCCAGGCAGTGGTCTCACAGCAGAGCTCTCCTGGACTTCCCAGGCGAGGCAAAAGCAGGGAAGGGCTGGTGGGTCACTAGCCACGGTGGTCCTGCACTAACATCTGCCCACGTTCCATCCCCTCCTTACCAGCACTTTCCAGTTCTCACTGTTCTTGTGGAAGCCGAGGAGGTAGCTGAGAAGGAGCAGCAGGGAGATGAGGCAGGAGGTGAGGGACACGTACATCACCCATCCCTGCAGCAGCGGCAAGGACACCGAGGTAGCAGCCACGAGGATCCACACCCAGGTCCCGCAGACCTGCCGGCGACAAGCAGGCGCCTCTGATGAGAGTGGGATGAGGAAAAGCTCTTTTCCTTCCCAGTTCCCTCCTCGCCTCTGTCCTGCAGCCAGCAGAACTCCTGCATCTTTCCCAGAGCATCCCAGCGCGACAAGCGAGCTGGCACTGCTTTCCCTGAACGCTCATGGGAAATGAGTGTTCACACAGAAAGGAACGGTTTGCTGCCGCCTTCCACACAAGGAAATGTCTCACCCCAAGGGATTCGGTGGAGAAGCCAGAAAATGTGCTTTTATCTGGGAAAAATGAATGGCTGCCTCAGCCCAGCCCTGCCCCACTCATGAATCTCCAGGGCTTGGAATCCCAGCCCAAGGGTCTCCTCTCAGCTCCACACACCAGCCTGGAGCGAGTCGCTCGCTCTGGATCCACCCAAAATATTTAGTGAGCACAGAGAGCACTTGGGGTTATTGGGATGACCCTGTGCCATCCCAGCTGAGGTGGGTGAAACCCCTGGGATTGCAGCTGAGCCTGCTGCCACGGGCAGGGATCGTGCCTGTGGAGCACGGGGCGTGGGAGTCGCCCGTGCTCCATGACAAAGTACACCAGACAGTCTCACTGGATGCCCTCTGGACCCAGAAGCAATTGAAAGGATCATGGAATCACACATTACAAGGCGCCCAATTGTCTTCAACGCCTGGAAGGACTTGATACAGAGAGCAGAATTCCCGTGATTTTTCAAGCCGTTTCCACATGATAACAAGAGCTGCTCGTCTGTCCTTGGTGAGCCAGCAGCTCTCCAGCCTCTCCCAGCCCCACGGCAGCCAGCGACCCTCACACAGGCTGGGATGGAGCTGAGTGTACCTCGTCCTCGAGCTGTCCCTAAAAACCCCGTCAGGAGTGCTTTGCGCATTCAGCACGGGCTCAAAGACAAGATGCCACTCCCCAGCAATGCTGCCTTCGGGATGGTTTCGGGGGGTTCGAGCCAGGAGCGGGTGCCGGGAGGCAGCGGAGCGGGGCATACTCACGATCTCCGGCAGGATGAAGGCGTAGGGGATGGTTTTGAAGACGGCGGGTCCGGAGGGCAGGGCGGGCTGCGTGGAGGCTGCAGAGGGACCTACCGAGGCCATCTCTCCTCCGCTGACGCCGCTGCGCCGGGCTCCGCTGGCGCCCGCCTGCCCCGCGCCGCTCCCGTGCGGGATTTAAGGGACACGCCCGCCGCACGTAAGCACAGGAACCGGCCCAGCCCGGCCCGGCCAGCCCCTGGCACCGCCGGAGGCTGCGGAGGCTTCGTGCATCCCACTGCCAGCCGGGATGCGCCAGAGATGGGGCAGCGGGACCCCGGCCCCACCACGCACCAGTGCAAGGTCATTAGCTGGAGGGAAAAGCAAAAAAGCTTCCTACACCTTGCCGGAACAGAAATGTTTCCTGCAAACAGTTGTCCCTGGCACGTTTCCAAGCCTGAAATATTTTTGCTTCCACTGTTGTCGCCTCCTCCCCTTTCTGTGCAGGTTTCTGCTCCGTGGTCACGTCAGACCCCTCCACGCCCATCCAGCCTTCAGAAACTAGCAGGTAAATTTTACAAACACACCAGGAGGGTTTGGCAATGTGCTCCCGAGTGCCCAGTAAGGTTTGAAAGAGAGCTGCAGGAATTTCTGCCTCCTGGCAAGTGCGTTTTGGATTCGGGAAGCACTTGCTGTCTCATCCAGTGCACTCTGCCTGGCCCCAGAGCTCCCAGATAAGGGGTGGGATGAAAGGCTGGTGGCCTAGTGGCCCAGAGAGGACAGGATGACCCCATTAACTCGGGCAATGGGCTACAGCAGGAGGAAGACACTGTCCCAGTGAGATATCTGCTAGGTGAGACAGGTGATGCCCCAGGAACTCGGCTTCTGTGCCAAGCTCTTGCACAACACAGAGCAAAGATCAAATCCATGGCTCTTGTCTGAGCCCTTCCTAGGCTGGGGGAAGTGTTCTGTGATATTTCTGGAGGCTACAGTTTACAGATACTCCAGTGGGAGCTGCTTTTTGGATCCATGCAGTGGAGGCTTTCAAAAATCTTGTTTTACGTCTCGCCAGACAAAACTGAGCCTGGCGTGGGCTTAAATCCCTGTGTGACTCGGTGGCAATGTCCCCATTGCCCTGCAGGAAGCATGCAGATGCTCCAGCACCAAGGAGAAAGTGGATTAATCACTTCCCTCTGGGAGTGGGCAGCACACAGAGCCTGTGGCCACAAGGCACTCAGGGGTCAGCAGAGGAAATAATCCCGGGGAAATGCAGCATTCCCAGGATCCCAGCAGCTGCTATTTGTGTTGGGTCAGGCACATTCCTGGGAGTCACCCAGCCTTCTCTTGAGTGGGGGAGAAGAACAGGCAAACAGTGTAAAAAAAGAGCAACCTGCTGGCCACTGGTTGGGTAAGAGAGGATTCTCCTCCTAAGCTGGCTGCCCTTGCTCAGCAGCATTCTTAAAGATCCCTGCTCTTCCCCTTCCCTGCTCCTCGGGGACTGGCACAAAGAGCCTTCTGTTCACCCTGATTAAAACAACCCTGGAAATTAATTGGAAGCTGCACGAGAGGAGAAAAAGGCAAAACATGACACCTGACATGGCTACAACAGGTGGTAACAGGCAATCAGAGCCTTGTTTAACACTGAAAAGTTAAAAATTTAAAGTGCAATTTCCAGTCGATAAACGGATAAAATAATTTTAATCTCTCTCAACACCTTGATTGTGCTAAAATACCCATTACAATTCAGATTGTACACAACCTCTTCGGTAAGAATTTAATTTTCTTGTTACCATGTCCTTAGAAGAGCCTGAATTGTTCATTCTCCAGGACTGTTTTCCCTCGTTTCTCCTAAGAAATCGTAGGCCAGCTCTGAGATGTCAAAGGCTCTGTGGGTGTTCTCTGATGACAGCAGGTACTCCAGTGCACCATCCTTCTCCTGGCTCCTTTTCAGGAAGTCATGGATCACCTTCCAGCGGGACAATTCCACCTCTTCCTCAGCCCATCTGTAGCTGGGGAGGAAGGTGGAGCACAGCAGAGGGAACACGGAGTCGTGGTACACCAGGACAAACGCAGACTTCAGGAATTCTTGGTCTCTCTGCAGAGAAGAGTGTTTGAAAATACTCCACGTGGTGTTTGCCAAGCACTCTTCCAAGTAATGTACACGGGGAAAAAAACCTAAACAATTCACTCCCAGTTCCCAGGAAAACAACGGGAAGAGATTTGACCTTCCTAAACACACATCTGTTATCTCAGATAAGCCTCCAGCATATCAACAAACCTGCACCCTGAACTCTGCCAGCCTTCCCACACACTACAGGCGCTGAGAGCCCTTTGCTGGGGGATATTTGTATTTCCTAAAAGCACTGCCACATCCTCCCTGCCCTGGAAGCCCAAACTCCTCTCATTTCCCTGCTGTCCTGGGTGGAGTGTGGCTCTGATCCCACTCCTTGGAGCCAGAGGTGATGCTGCCCCGGGCACTGTTGTCCCCCTCTTTGTGCATGGTGTGACCTGCTAAGACCAGCTTGGAAAACCCAGAGACAAAGGATCAGCCTGGCCAATTCTCAAACACATGGGAAAGACCCCAGCCCCAGGAGAGCATTTCACAGCTCAGCCCCAGGAACCATGCGAGGAGGGAGCACTCAGCAGGCAGCAATCCTCCCCTGGGAGTGGCACATGCCAGTCAGGTAGAACTGGCTGGTTCTGGGATCCCGGGGAGTTGCCAATTCCGTGAGCAGACCTGCTCTCCTTTTGGATGAATGGCCCTGAAGAAGCTGCTGTGACTCAGCGGGTGTTTGTTCTGCGTAAACCCGGAGCCATCCTCGTGCATCGGTTCAGGAGCGTGCACAGGGAATGAAATATCCCACTGCTGCTCCCAGGAAATCCAGCTCTGACAGCCAAGGGCTTTCTCACTCAGTTCCCTGCAGCTGCTCTCTGTCTGGGGCACGGGAGGTAGGACAAGGTGTGGGTGAGCCCAGGGACAACCAGGTCAGTTCTCCAGCTGTGTGTGTGCCAAAACATGGGATTACAACTGTCTGGGGTAGGGAGATCTGAGGAATCTGGGGGCCTTTTCCCAGGCACATTGTGGGAGGACTGAAGCTCAGAGTTTGGAGGAGAGAAGATGATTCTGTGGGCATACACAGCCCCTTTTGTATCCATGGAAAGCTTTGACCAGCTGGCTGTTGGAAGCACATCATGACAGGGAGCCACACTGGGTACCAACCTGTAACAGGTTCTCCCCTAACAACACCGAAATAAAAAGTTACAAGTTAATTTCGTTTTCCTCCTGCTCCTGGTTTACTGTTATAAATCTGGGTGAGAAATGTAAAGAACTGCATTTACATAACTCTGTTTTCTAAATAGATGTACAGTGAGAGGAAAAGCTAAGCAGCAATTGCACTGGCAGGGAGCAACTAGTTGGAATTACCCTGAATATATGGAAAGAAAAACCTGGTAGTTTGTTACCTTCTCAATTCTCTTCAATGTTCTTTCTTTGTCTGCCCAGGCACTCTAAAATGAAATGTAAAATCAGACAAAGAGAGCTTTGTCCTCTCCTAGGACAAAAAAAAGCTCAAATTTTGCCTGGAAATCCTGACAAGCTAACATACCCGAAGTGCATCCATCAGGTCTGGCTGATCCAGGAGTTGAGGGAAAGTTGCTAAAACAGGATTGCAGATCAAGTCTGAAACAGAAAACAAACACATTCAAGGCTAAGGAAGAATCAGGATGGTTTTCAAAATACTGGTACATGCAAGTATTCAGCACATCCCCTCCTGTCAGATTATTCCAAAGGGAAAAAGAGCTGTAACAGTTCTCCAGAGCAGGGAAGGTGGGGAAGTCCCCAAAACCTGTTGTGACTGCAGCCAGTTCTCAGTGGCTGAGAGACAGTTCAGCTGGGAGAGGAGACACACAAACCCAGGGCTGTGCATTGGCAATGGCAGCAAACACGAGCCCTTCCCAGTTTACCTGCCAGGGCTGTTTTCCCTCATTTCTGCACCTGTCTTTTTTACACACAGCTGCAACTGTGCTGCTTGCTTTGGGTGTTATGCATGAACACACCTGGGTTCTACCTCAGCTCATGTGTCTGGTGTGGCATTTTAGGAGAACAGGGAGTTTTCCCAATTTTCCCAATGGAGCACATATCCCACTGCACAGGTGTCCTGGTGCTTTTTGGGTCACTTCCATGAGAAATCACTCTGCTCCTGTCATTATTTTAATTGATGAGACTATGGATAAGATTCCAAGTGACAGAGAGCAGGATTTTGCCTGAAGTGTTTTCCTTATTGTGTGATTTCAAATATTGAATGTACACTTGTTTCTTCACCTTGAAGCTGATGGGAAGTTTGGTAAACATGAAGCATTTACTAATGCCAAAACATTTTGGGGAAGAGAGCCAGGACTGATGACTTCTGGGAATTAGAACAGACATTTTCAGCTGTCCATTCCTAAAGTGATGGTGGATTTTCAAATAACAGAAATCTTCTTTAGTTGCACAGCCACCAGAACAACTTCTGGGATAAAGCCTTTCAATGACTTCAAATGAAGTCTGAATCCAAAGGGATGCAATTTCACTCCAGGAGAGCTCATCAGCCTGATCTGCTGTCCTAAATTATGAAGATCAAATCAGGTAAGTGTGGCAGTTCTCACCTATATAAATTCATATGTAGTACGGTTAAGAAATGTAATTTTTCCTTATTTCAAGTTGGTTTTTAAATGAAGAAGGCTATAAACTAGTTCTGCTGAATAATTAGAGCAAGACACTGAGTTCCACAACCAGAATTCTCCAACTTCTGTGTCTCCCTGCTGTCAGTAAGTAAATAATAATTAAAAAATAAAAATAAAGAGGCTAACTTAGCCTGAGTGCCAGAAACATCTCTTACCAAAGGGAGACTCTGGAGAGAGTCATTCCCTGGGTGAACCTGACCTTCCTGCAGTGCTCACCTGTGCTTTGCATGCTCATCCTGTCCTTCAGGAGGGCATCTCCCAGGATTTGCCGATAGAACACCAGGAGATGGATGTAGCACATGCCCCCAATTAATGTTTCAGGGAGAAAACTGTTGGGAAAGTAAGGGACAGCAGTTGAGATGTTTACTGCAAACACTGCAGGCTTCTCCAGCCTAGCTGGAACACTTTCATTCCATGGAAGCACAAGGACTCACTTCAGGATGTCTTTTGAGTGCACACTTGGTGACTTCACTTTCACCAGAAGCACAGGCTGTTTCCTGAGGCTCATAAACTGCTGGAAAACCCCAGAGCCTGCTGCAGGAATAAACAGCCCAGATTCAAGCAGTCAGTTTGAAACAACAGCAATAATTATATTACAAAAACGGGCGTTTCAGTGGGTTGAGAACTCTTTTGAGTTTAGTTAGCCTGGCACCACCCACCTCCCAGCCAAGGCAAAAGCAGATAAATAATGAAATACATGCAAAACCAAAACACACTGTAAACCCAAACCAGGCTGAAGGAGATGCAGCATGAATCACATTATTATGTTTATATTGTATTGAAAAGAAACCACACCTCTTCTTGATATTGATGGGTCAACCTCAACACCTCTCTCATAGGGAGTTCCACCACTCAGGACCAGCTCATACATCCTGTCAATAAAGACAAATTTGAAGCCTGTTTGATACTGGGAATTCAACTATTTTTGGAATTTAATTATATTGGGAGGTCAATTATTTTAAAAGCCATTAACAACATTGTTTCTTTTCCACAGCCCAAGTATTTTTCTCGTATGAAATTTAGCAATTGTTTCACCAAAATGGTTTTGAGGAATCATCACTTCAACAATTTAAATCTTCCATATGTAAAATGCTAAAGAATAATGTAATCCCAGTTCTGCCAAGAGACTTTCATGCTGAAATAAGCATGAAATTTAATCTGTAATACCATGCTTACTTCATGAAATAGTAGCACAATATTTTAAAAATGCGACTTAAAAGAGATTTAGAGACTTCTAAAACAGTGGAGGTGTCCTGTGGGTATTTTGTGCTGTAACCCAGATAAATTCAGAATACAAATACACAATATATATATGTCCACCAATATTTGGTAAAAACCAAGTCTTGAAATCTGAGCTACAATGAATTATTTCTGTCAATTAACAGAAAGTCTTCCTACATTTATTAAAATAAAAATATTTACACTTCATTATTCTTTCAGATGACTGGACCCACTAATCATAAATCAGCTGCAAAACACAATTCACACTCCAAGAGCAGTGAGAGATTCATTCACAACAGCTCCTACCTGCCTCCAGGTCTTGGGAACCAGTCTCCCAGTTTTCAAAGGGATAATGCAGCAAGGAAGAGCCAGAATCATAAAGGACTGGTCTGGATGTCCCTTGCCCCAGCAGTGTGTAAGTGTGAAAGATGAGCTTTACTCTTAGTCTAAAACAAATCTAAAATGTCTAAAATCTATGTGGAAATACAGGGGGAGCAGGAAAAGGCAGCAAACTCACTTGGAAGCAACAGGAATCCCACTGGAAGTGAAAAGCTTCAGAAAGGCCCAGCCACAGCTCAGCTCTCCTCTTTGATCTGTTGACTAGGAAAAAAGAGAAATGTAAATTATCTGAGCAGTTGACCCAGAATGAGTAACTGAACCACAATTAATAACAGGAACCACATCAAAACTGTTGTGGTTATGCCCCTTTTCCTCTTTCACCCTTGGGTGTTTAAAAATCACAATCTGCCTTCTCTGAGGGTAGTTTTTCTGGCTTTATCATCTATTGTCTTACTACCTGTTGTGCTTTCCAGCAGCATATCCCAGATGGACAGGCTCTATCTGTGTAAACTGGAGCTGGAAACCACTGTCCATGCTGCTGAAACAGTTAAAACTTGAGTTTCCAAACAGTACAGGGCATTAGCCTGAAATATATCACAGAGATGGAAAACTGCAGAAGTGAAGGGAGAACTAATCCATTGTGATCCCATGGGATGGGATCTCTGGCACAAGTTACTTCAGTGCTGGCACAGGGACACTCATGCCCATGAGTCAGAGGGGCTTTTATCCTCTAATCAGGGATATTCTCCCATCAGAGAACCCCAGAATGGTTGGAAGGGATTTTAAGGAACATCTCATTCCACCCCCTGCCATGGCAGGGGTATCTTCCACTATCCCAGGTTGGTCCAAGCCTCATCCAGCCTGGCCTTGGACACTTGCAGGGATCCTGGGGCAGCCACAGCTTCTCTGAGAACCCTGTGCCAGGGCCTGCCCACCCTCATAGGGAACAATTCCTGCCCCAAATCCCATCTAACCCTGCCCTCTGATAGTGGGAAATCATTCCCCCTTGGCCTATCACTACATGACCTTGTGAAAAGTCTCTCTCCATCTTTACTGCAGGCTCCTTCCAGGTAATCCTATTCTCTAATCCTGTTTTCTAATGAGGGATATTCTCTAGTCCTCTTCTCTGACTGGTTCCCTTTGTAAACCTGCACTTGGAGTGATTTCCACTGCACCTCCCCACACTCACATTGCACTTGTACGTGATGCCAAGCTCAAACAATATCCCAATATCTGAAGACAGGGAGTTGGACCTGACAAAAGAGTCACCATCAAGCAAGCTGGGTAAGATGCCCATCACCTGATACAGACAGGAGGAGGGAAAAAAAAAAGAAAAAAGTTAACATACCTATTTAAAAAAAAAAATCTTGATTTTTAAATGCCATCAAGCACATCCCTCACTCAAGACAAGATTTCAGACCCATTCCCACTGCATATAAAAATGAGGAGAGAACCAACTCCAGTCAAAACCTTGCTCCCCTTATTGTCTTTCCATGGGGCACAGCTGTGCCACCAAGGAACACTTTAGTGACACTGAAGGAAGAAGCTGTAAACAGCCAGTAGCTGTGTCACCTACCCTTGGAGAAAAGGTCCAGGTTTGAGGATTTTTAGGCAGCCACGTAGCTCTCACTGTGTGGATGTTACTCAGCACCTAAAGTGGGGGAAAAAAAGCTAAGTCAAGTTTTTCTGGAAAGCCTTGCTGCTTTCAGAAAATGCAGGGTTTTCCCAGATGGATCCAACAGTGCACGTAACAAAATCAACTGGAAGAAAACTGCTGGATAATCAGGGTTATGTTTTTATAAAAAGCTCCTCTGCACACACACAAAGGAACAGAGGATCAAGGAATCTGACCCAGGCCCATCCCAGGAGACCAGCCCGGGAAACACTCATCACCAGGAACACAAAGGAGGCACAATGGCAGGTGGGGGACCCGAAATTAGGGACTCAGAGGAACGGAGCTGCCGCCCCAGCCCCTCCCAGGGCCACTCAGCACAGAGCACAGCCCGGAGCCCCAGGGCCGGGTGTGACCCTCACCCTGAGCCAGGAGCAGCTCCCTGCCTCACCTCTCACTGCTCAGGGGCATCTCATTTACCACGAGGGGGAGCAAGCAAAGGCAGAAAAAGGGAGGGATGGAGTGCTTTGTGGAGTCCCGAGGGTGGGAAGCAGGGCTGAGTGCGCTTGCCTGGCCATGCCCGGTGGCCACCAATGCAGTCTGGCCTGTTTTATCATTCGCTTCTATCCTTCTGGGCCAGTGGGCTCAAACCAGACTGGTGTGAGCATAAATGAAGCAGCCTGGGAGGCAGGCTGTGTGTGGAGGAGCTGTCAGAAGCAGAACCTGAAGGAAGATCCAAACCTCCTGCAGTCCTTTTTTTGGGAAGCAGCCACGTTCCTTACCCGGCTGCCGTCGAAGAGGCAGAGCCGGACGTGCCGGCTGAGCACCTGCACGCCAGTTCCAGGCAGAGGGATCATCTTGCAGCTGCATAAAGTGACAATCAGGGACACTCTGGTGGGTCTAGGATGGATCTGAAACACAGCAGAAGGAGGGTTAAATCTCCAGGGCACGTGGGGTCATTGTGTTTATGGACTGAGGTGATTCTCCCAGCCACAATGTAGCAGCAGGATTTCTTCACAAGCCTTTAGCTCTGCCCCAAGGATGGTTCAGAGGGACAGACAGAAGGTCCCAGCAGAAGAAATATTCCAGAAATGGTGTAAATCAAGACATAATCATCAGCCAAAAGGAAAGAAGGCACATTAGGTTGGTGTCCCCCTGTAATACTCACAGTATTTTTCTCAGAGTTCCACACCAAGTCTTTAAAAGCCAGCTGGGATGGGGTAAGCTCAGGTTGCAAATAGTGACTTGCTCGAAACTCTTCACCTACAACAAGAGTAAATTTAAAAACTCTTCATTTTTCAAATTATCTTTATTGTGCCAAAAAGGACAACACCCAAAATTCATGCCCAGTTGAATATTTGACTGCACAAAACTACAGAATTATCTGCCATGAGCACTGTTTACTATTTGTGAGTGTTCTGAGGCATTTCATCCCAAAAGCACAATAAGTTAACTTTAAAAAGAGATTAAACAGCTTTAAATAGAAAGACTAACAACACATGAGATTTCTTAATATATTTGGTGAAGAGACTACAAAAGACCTTTGAGAAAAAGGGAAGATTCAATTTTTTAAAAAAATCATAATTTCCTGCATAGACAACAGAAACAAACTTCCAAAGAGGAAACTTTAAAATCATGAGGAAATTTGTCAGTATTTCACATTGATAAATTAAAATTTAAGGGAAAAAAAACCCCTTTTTTACATTATTTGATGGGTCAAATATAGCCAGTTAGCCAATAATTAAAATTAAGCAATACAGATTGGGGTCCAACAGGGCTGGTGGCCAGGGTGGAGAAAGCCAGCACAGAGAATGCAGCCAGATGAAATCCTTACCTTCCTGCAGGAGCTGGAAAAGCATGGATGGGCGAAATCCTGCAGGAACTGCCCCTGTGGTGGTCAGCACCTCCACAGTGTCATTCTAGTAAAAACAAAGAAAACAGAATATTACTGCTCCTGCTGTTTAACAGCTGATCTCATCCTAATTTACAGCTCTGTTTAGAGCCAGAAACTTGGGATATCAGTCACCTCCTCTGAAGCACTTCTGGGGCATTTCTTGCTACCAAAAACTCCCAAAACACAGATGTTGATTAAGAACAGTGGTCTGTGATATGAGACACAGTGTTTGGGAAAAGGCACAGCTTGTCCACAAAATAAAGAAGATTATGGCAGGTGAAGCTGCAGTGTGAGAGGGGCACCCACCTCTGCAATGGCTCGGACAGCACTCCAGTGGGAGTCTGTTCTGGAAGAAAATAGAGGCATTTCTAGTCAATCCTCACCTCAACAAAAATTTAACCTCTAAATATTGCTCTGTTTTCAAACAGCAGCAGCTTCATAACCACATCTCAGATGTTCCATTTACCTTTTTTTAATTTCAGTTCCATCTGCTGTTTCATCCACCACTTCTATGTGCTCTTCTGACTCCTCCTGGCTTTCTTCCTCTTTTTTAGGAACCTGGAATTCATATTTAGAATGGCAAAGGGCTTTGTATCTTCCCAGTTCTGTTCTTAAAAATGCCTTCTCCAACTATAGCCCACGGTAATGTAAGTTTAGAAAAGGAGATTTTCTCTCTGTGATGCAGAAAACAGTCCCACATTTACATGGACTTCCATTTCAGACAGATTATTAAAACCCCAAATAAATCCACAGCAGCTTGGAGTCCTCAGAATTGACCTTTAGCAACAAAGATTCTGACTTTCATATTCAAGAAACTTCCCTGCCACAACTTCACAAGGCACAGAAATGCTGCTTCCCATGGATATCTCCATCCCCATGGATAAAAACATGGAGTTATTTCCGAATGACTGGCTTTATTTCCAAACAACACACTGCACTGGGACCCATTTTGTGCAGAGATGTGATCATTAATCTGTACAGAAGAGCAGAGGTGAGATTAGGACAGCACACCAACCGCCAGGTAGGTCCTGGGAACGAGGCCTCTCTCCCCCTTGGAATTTTCAGCTACCCACCAGCCATCCGCCTTCTTGTCGTGTATGAGCAGGATTTCACCTTTCTTTGGCATTGCAGGAAGAGACAGAGACAAAAAAACCAAATATTTAAATGAAAAAGGACCCAACTCCAGTTTCTCCCAAGTCCCACAGCTGGCTGAATCCCAAAATCCTTATAGTTACTGCTTAACTCAGAGTGATCTGCAGTAAAAACCCTTTACAGAGAAACATTTACCACAAATGTGAGATCCCCTTCCTGCTGGGCATCAAAGTTTCCAACAGCAACACATTCTTTAACATTTGGATCATCCAACAACTTCTCCTCATCATCTTCTTCTTCTTCAGTATCTTCCTCCTCACTTTCTTCATCTTCACTCTCCTCCTCCTCTTCATTTCCCTCTTCTGCATGAGCACCTTTCTCATGTTCTTCATCCCTACCCAAAACAAATCAAACTATTTCTTAGTATCATTTCCACCATTATTATTATTATTCAGATACAGCATTTTCATTCCTGTGTTGTGCTCTCTGTCCTGAAGAAGCTCCTCCAAACCTTATATTCCAGCCATTATCCAACACCCTGAGAAAATCCCAGCAAGTCATCAATGACTTCTCTCCCTCTCCTGAGCACTTCTTTTTTTATCCTTCTGTTATTTTCCAGCTAATTAAGGGGGTGAGATAATGATTTTTCAAGGTCCATCCCAGCCATCCTTTAAAAGACCAGGTTGCATTTTGTATTTGAAGCTACTCACCCTGCATAATTCTTTGTCACATTATCCTGATCCAGGACAAGAAGGAGTTTCTGCAGCTGCTGGGAGAGTTTTAGCAACAGCTTTTCTTCCTCTTCTTTCCTCTGGCTGTAATTCCCCACAGGTGCTGGCTCATCAGCCTGACAGAGAACCCAACAAATGCCCCAAAAAATCAAAGTTCCCCAATAAATGCTCAAAGAATCCAAGTTCCTCTATAAATTCAGTTTTCCGGACATGCCTTACAAGCTTTTCCCTTCCTGAGGCTGCTGTCACTCCCTCTTTAATGAGAATTTTCTTACCCTTTCACTCTGCCAAGGTGAAATTCTCTGTTAAGTTTTCACCTGAGGCTTGGACAAAATAAAGCATTAAAGTTTTTAAATTATATAAATGGATATAAAGAAGTATAAATTGGAGAGATCACAAGCTGGGCATTGCTCTTGTCCTGAGGCATCTAAAATAGAACACTGGTTTTCTTTAACCACTTTCCAAGGTGAATTTTGGAGAAAACCACAAATTAATCTCCATACTTACTTTTTTCAAAGCATGAAGAGCTTTTGTATTCTCCTCCACCGATTCCTTCAGCTGTGTACATCTGCATTGAAAGCAAGACAGGCAGATGGTATTGTCTTAAAATTCTGACCCAAACCACAGCTGCTGACTGAAGGGTGTCATTTAATGTGCAGGTTGAGAATTCCAAGCCCCAAAAAGCAGCATTTGACAGAACCCCAGAATAGCTGGGATTGGGATGGACCTCTGGAGCTCATCCAGGATCACCCAGAGCAGGTGACATGGGAAATGCATCCAGGTGGGTTTGGGATGTCTCCAGAGAGGGAAATCTCCACACCCTCCCTCCCAAGGCAGCTTTTCCAGTTCTCTGCCACCCTCATGTTCCAGTGGATCTTGTATTTTAATTTATAGCCATTGCTCCTCATCCTGTTGCTGGGCACCACCAGAAAGAGTCTGGCACCATCCCCTTGGCACCTGCCTTGGAGATATTTATATGGATTGGTGAAATCTTTCCTTCTTCAGACTGTGCTCACCCCAGAGGGCTGGGAAAGAGCCAGCCTGGAAAACAGGAGAGAGAAGGGGCTGGGAGAAAGGTGTAAAATTAGGAGAGGAAAGGCACAGAGGGAATGAACCCTACTGAGGGTACGAGAGGGGAGGGTGAGGGCAGGGCCCGGGCGGTGGGATCGAGGGATGGGGTTCGGGATGGGGTCGGGATCCCCCTCACCTCAGCCAAAGCTCCTCCCGCTGCCCGGGGGTCGCAGCCACGCTCTCCGCCCGCAGCGCCTCCACCTGCAACAGGGCACGGGGGGTCAGGGGCAGGGGGCGAGGCAGCCCCGGCACCGGCCCTGGTACAGCCCCGGTACAACCCCGGTACCGGCCCTGGTACAGCCCCGGTACAGCCCCGGTACCGGCCCTGGTACATCCCACGTATAGCCTGGTACATCCCCGGTACCGGCTCTGGTACATCCCCGGTACCGGCCCTGGTACATCCCCGGTACCGGCCCTGGTACAGCCCCGGTACCGGCCCTGGTACAGCCTCGGTACCAGCCCTGGTACATCCCACGTATAGCCTGGTACATCCCCGGTACCGGCTCTGGTATATCCCCGGTACAACCCCGGTACCGGCCCTGGTACATCCCGGTACAGCCCCGCTACTGGCTCTGGTATATCCCCGGTACCGGCCCCGGTACAGTCCCGGTAGCGGCCCTTGTATATCCCCGGTACATCCCCGGCACCGGCCCCGGTACAATCCCAGTACATCCCCGGTACCGGCCCTGTTACATCACCGGTACATCCCCGGTACCGGTCCGGGTATATCCCCAGTACAACCCCGGTACCAGCCCTGGCATATCCCCGGTACCGGCCCCGATACACCCGCGGTACCTGCCCCAGCAGCTCGCGGCTCCGGCGCTGCACCCGCTGCAGCGGCCCCCGCGCCCGCCGCTCCGCCATGGTCACCGGGCAACGGGGCAGCCCCGGCGCCGGCGGATGACGGGCCCGGGGCGGGGCCGGAGCGCTCCGTGCCCCCTGCCGGCCCCGGCAGCGCGGAGCCCGGAACCTCCCTGGCACCGAGCTGGGGGGCTGTGATCCCCCCATGGAATCACAGAGTAGGTGCGGACGGAACACCTCTGGACACCATCCGGCCTGATGGCACGATCGCCAAGTTTGGGAAAGAGCGCCAAGAGCAAGGCCAAGCCTTACAAAAACAAAAACAACCCAGAGCTTTTCCTGCCGCATAGATTTTAGAACTCCATAATACAGCCTGCACTGAAACCCCCAGCACTCCTCCTCCTGGAATTCCCCGGCAATGAGAAGAAGGAATTTGCTACCTTCATAATTCCTTATCCAAAGTGCCAGGAGGAATTCTTACTCCTTTATTTCACCTGTTCGTTCACCCAGCCGGCGCATGAGCTCTTTCACCACTTAATTGTCCCCACGCACAGCCATAATGGCACTTGTTACATGTGCCCCTAAGGCACGTTTTCGCATTTATTCCAGAAATAAACACCCAGGAGCACCATGCGATGACTTTTGCTAGTTTATTGTGTTGGCAGCTCTTCCCGGCAAGGGCAGAGCAGCAGGCTTAGAGCTGGACAAGCGCAGACAACCCTTTGAAATACGGAAACCCCAGAATCATGGAATCGCTGAGGTTAGAAAAGACCTCCGAGATCATCGAGTGCAACCCCACCTCGTCACCCAGCCCAGAGCACTGAGTGCCACGTCCAGCCGTTCCTTGGACACCTCCAGGGACGGAGCTCCAGACCTCCCTGGGCAGCCCATTCCAGGTTCGGGATCGCTGTTTGCATATCCTCGGTTCTTTGTTGGGCTAGTCTGACACAGTTTGGGATCGTTGCTTGCATATCCTCGGTTCTTTGTTGGGCTAGTCTGACACAGTTTGGGATCTTGCCGTGTGAAGGGCAGAAGAGAAGTCCAGCTATTTCAAGGGCGCTGTCCAGCCGGCAGGCAGCAACAGAAGGATGCTGTCCTTCCCCAGAAGCGCTGCTATTGCAAGGATGCTGTCCAGCCGGCAGCACTGCTATCCCAGGGATGCTGTCCTTCTCCAGAAGCGCTGCTACTCCACGGATGCTGTCCTTCTCCAGAAGCGTTGCTATTCCAAAGATGCTGTCCTTCCCCAGAAGCGCTGCTATTCCAAGGATGCTGTCCTTCCCCAGAAGCCCAGCTATTCCAAGGATGCTGTCCAGCCGGCAGCACTGCTGTCCCAGGGATGCTGTCCTTTCCCAGAAGCGTTGCTACTCCACGGATGCTGTCCTTCTCCAGAAGCGCTGCTACTCCACGGATGCTGTCCTTCGCCAGAAGCGTTGCTATTCCAAAGATGCTGTCCTTCCCCAGCAGCGCTGCTATTCCAGGGACGCCGTCCTTCCCCAGCAGCGCTCCACCCGTTTCCAGCGGCTCAGGCAGCGCCCACCGAAGCGGCCGGAGCAGGTACCCGGATCCCGCCGCCAGCTCCGGGGGCAGCCGGGCCGAGCTCAGGCCGCCTCCAGCTTCTCCTGCGCGGCGGCGAGGCGGCGCTGGAGGTAGCGCTGGCGCCAGCGCAGGAAGCGGCGGCGCGCCCGGCCCGCCTGCCAGCCCACCACCACGCCGGCGGCGAAGGCGGCCAGCAGCGCCCAGCGCACCAGCCGCGGCCGCAGCGCCTCCAGCACCATCCCGGCCCCGCCGCCGAGCCCCGAGCCCGGCGCCGCCTCCCGCTTCCGCCGCCGCGGGGGCGGGACCGGCCCCGTTAAAGGCGGCGGGGCCGGGGAGGCGCCGCGTCCTCCCGCGCCATGGCCGAGGCGGCGGCACAGGTACATCCTCACCCCCGGGCTCTTCTCCCCTTTCTCCCCAAGCTCCGCCGAGTTTTCCCCGGAGTTCTCACGCGCTGTCTTGTGTTTTCCCCAGAATCTCCTGCTGGCAGCAGCGTTTGTCTCCGATGCGCAGTACAACAGGAATATTCCTTTTAAGACCTCTCCCGAGGCGGTCAGGTAAGGAGGGATGCGCCCTTCGCTCCCGACACACCTGTGGAGAGCCAGCCACCTCCAGCAACAGCCAGAAAAAATCTGCAGTGTTAGCACTCCAGAAGGGTGAATGGGTGGGGTGCCGAAAACTGGAGTTAAGCTGAAATGTTTAAAACAAAGCTCAGCACATCTGTGTGTCGAGAATGGGTAATGACATTAAAAAGTTGTGGCTGCTGGAGGGGAGAAAATAAAACTAACATAAATCCTTCCAAGCCTCTGTGGGAATGAAGCGTTTGGGAGGCTGGTTCAGCCCTCAGCTATGTGGAAGGTGTTGGAGTGGCAGAACAGTTAAATATTTCTTGTTTACTATATTAAATATATTATGTAATAAATATTCTGTTATTTAATCCTGCTCTGACAGACAGCATGGTGTCCATCAGCTCTGAGACTGATCTGGAAATAAATTGCCGAATTCCTTGCTGGCAAAAATGTTTGTTTGGGACAGCAAGTGCTGTTCCTCCAGGACACATTTGGGGGTGTGCCCTGTAGCCTTTATTTATGGTGCCTGTGCCTTTTTCCTCCAGGCTCTATGGCCTCTATAACCACTGGATGATGCGAACAGCCACCTACTTCTTCATCTTCCTCAACCTGTCCCTTGCCCTGTTTGAGGAACCTGCTGTGTATCCTCTCCCCTTCCTGGTGAGTTTGTGGTGTAGGAGCAGCACATGCAGCTGCTGGAGCCAGCAAGGGCTGCTTGCTTCCAAGTGATTTGTCAGAGGTGCCAAGAGACTGTGGATGGGGATGTTTTTGTGGACATCTTTCATCCTCTGCTCTGCTGAGACCCCACCTGGAGTCCAGCTCTGGGTCCCCAGCACAGGAAGGACATGGCAATTTTGAGTGAGTCCAAAGGAGGCCACCAAGTTGATCAGAGGGATGGAACAGCTCTGCTGTGAGGAAAAGCTGAGAGAATTGGGGTTGTTCAACCTGGAGAAGCTTCAGAGTCACCTAACTGGCTCTTCCAGTACTTGAAATGGCCACCAAGAAAGATGGAAATAGTCTATTTCCAAGGGCCTGGAGTGCCAGGACAAGGGGAATGGCTTCCCACTGCCAAAGGGCAAGATTAGATGGGATATTGGAAAGAAGTTATCCCCTGTGAGGGTGATGAAGCCCTAACACAGGATGCCCAGAGAAGCTGTGGCTGCCCTATCCCTGGAAGTGTTCTAGGCCAGGTTGGACAGGGCTTGGAGCAACCTGGGGTAGTGAAAGGTGTCCCTGCCCATGGCAGGGGGTGGAATGGGATCATCTTTAAGGTCCCCTTCAGCCCAAATGATTTTGTGATTTTAAAATTCTGTGATCTGTTTGAAATGGGGACAAAATGGCACAGGAGATTACCAGGGAGTGTACCAGCAATGGCCCATGGGATTGTGGACAAAGTCATGTTGCTTTTCTCCATCTCAGAGACCAATGCCAGCCTTCTTTGGGACTCAAGTCCAGTCCTTGTGTGAAAGCAGAAGCCAAGTTTTACTTTAGGCCAGACTTTTCTGCAGCCTTTATTTGTCCTGCACCAGTGTGATTGTGAAAGATGTACTCCTTGAATCCTAAGCAAACACAGACTTGCTGGCTCTGTGGTAGGGAATTCCACAAAAGGAAGCCTGAAAATGTTGCTCTGTCTGGTTTTTATCATGCAAAAAGGAGCATTGCTGCTCCTGGTTGTGCTGGCTGAGCCCTGCTCTCTCTGCAGGCCACGTCAGTGCTGGAGGTGTTGTGCCTACTGGTGTTCCTCGGCCGGCTGACACACTTTGCCAAAGTCACCCTGCACAACGTGTTCTGGAAGGACACCAAGAACATCTGCATCATGGTGGCAATCCTGGTGAGTTGAGCCCAGGGGAGGTGGTTTTTTTTCCCCTCATGTTGTTCTCCTGGGATCCCAGACCTGGCATACATGAGCTATGGCCATGAACCTGTTGTGTGTGCCCCTCTCCTGTATCAATGAACACTGTTTGCTGTCTAGAGTCTAGACACATTCCAGCATTAATTCTAGGAGCTTTCCTTCTTTCTCCTGCAGTTATCCCTGACAGACCTGGCTGTGTATGGGGTCCTCAGGCTGTATGGTGTGAGGAGCATCCGATGGTCAAGGATTGTGAGGCCAGTCTTCCTCATCAACTTTGCAGAGAGTCGCCAGGTAAGGAAAAAGTCTGGTGGGATGTGCAGGGTCCTGGTTTTTCACACAGCCTGCTGCTTTCCACAATCCAGGGGATTTAGCAGAAAGGTTTTATGGCAGAATTTAGGGTCCTGTGAGAGAAGGTTTTGTTTCAGAAGTGGCCTGAAGCAATAGTTTGAGGTGGGCAGAACAGTGAATTCACACAGTGCTGCAGGAAAAGCCCAGTGTTCCTCCCTGAGTCAGGGACCAGGTTACTGATTTCTGGAAGTCTCCTGGGTAAACAAGTGTCATGGTGTTCTCAAACCTGTAGTCCAGATTTGGACTCTGATTCCTCTCAGCACGGAGAGATCTTTGTCCTGCTGCCCAAGACTGGTCTGGTCCTGACTAACAAATGAATAAACTGTGCTGTGAAGGGAGGGAGCAGCTCAACATTTGGGCTCAGAGCGTGTGTTTTGTGGCCTGGAGTGATGGATTGTGTCCCTGACAGGTTCCCTGCAGCAAGAACATCTCAGCAGTGCCCTGGGGCCCTTCTGAGTTCACTGTGCTGTGTAGCTGGGGCCTTTCCCTCTAGGATCCCCCTGGAGAGGAAAGGCCTCTTGCAGCCCAGTTGGGGGGTTTGGTGCAGATGGGGTGATGAGGGGAACAAGGGGGTGCCAGGCTGCCTCTGACCCCTCCCCTTGTCCCTGGCAGATCCGGAGGGCGTTCCGCAGCATCCGCAACACGCTGCCAGAGATCACCTACGTCTTCCTGCTCTTCATGTTCAGCCTCCTCATGTTCTCCCTCATGGCCTTGAAGCTGTTTGGAGAGAGGTGTGGGTACTTCCTTTGCTCCTGGGACACTCCAAACAGTTCCTAGGCAATGCAAGCTCCCGTTGTTGTGATCCCAGTGCTTAACTCCAGGCTGTTCTCTTCCTCCTAGGAATCTCCAGACAGCAGAGGGCTTGCCCTACTTCAGAAACTACCTGGAGATTGTGTTTGACCTCTACGTGCTGGTGACAACAGCAAACAGTCCAGATGTCATGTACAGATGATCAGATCTTTCTCTCATAGTGCTCTCAGGGCTCTCTGTGCAGCCTCTAACTTGCACAGCAGAGTTAAAATTCTGTGGGTGTTGGGCTTTTCATCCTCTCTCTTCTGGGTTCCCATTGTAGTTTGTGCTGGGAGGGTGCTGGCAAGAGTAGGACAAGGAGGAATGGCTCAGTCATCTGTGTGCTGGAAATACCTTGAGCACAACTGGGATGGTACAGGGACTCTGGGAATTTAAACTGACAAATAAAATGCTGCTCATCCTAGAGCAAGTGGAAAAGCAGATCTGAGTGCAGCAAGGGTCTGAGGCCAAAAAACAGCATGTGGCTGAGGCATTGCCTCATGTCTACTCTTGAATTTGGCTACACTGACACAGATTTCATCTCTGTGCTGCCTCCTACACCCCTTCAGTCAGGGCCTGACAAAGCAGGATGAAAACCCAGCGGAAGAAAAGTGTTCTCTAGCTGAACAAATGCAGTTTTTAGCTTTTATCTGACAAGTTTGGTCTGGCAGGCCCTTGGAAATCCCTGTGGGAGCCTGTTTTCTCATGGGCTCGCTTTCCCTGTGTGTCAGTCTGGCAAGCAGCAATCCCTCTCCCCTTGTCTAGGATGCCAGCGTTTGACTTCAGCTCCTGGTACGCCCTGTTCTTCATCACCTTCGTCATCGTCAACACTTACATCTTCATGTCCCTCTTCCTGGCTGTGGTCTACAACAACTACAAAAAACACCTGAAGGTAATGCCTGGAGGGGATTGTGACCAGTGGATTCCTGCTGCTCTCTGTCAGGAACCTCTGGCTTTCCCTTGGAAAGCTTTGAGAAGGGGAACAGCTTCTTGCCTTTGGTGCTCTGCAAGCAACAAGCAGAGACCCACTTCTCATATCATGGGGTTGTTAGGAGTTCTGCTGTTGGCTCTCAATTAAATATTCTATGGTGATTGCAACAGATAAGAAGTACATTATGCATTATCTTGGAGGCTTAGTTCTAGCTCAGGAACACTGTCACTGTGCAGGGAACTGTTTTTGCACAGCATCTTTGCATGTGCTCTTAGAGCAAGGGGACTGGAAATGGGAGGTCTGAGTAAATCAGAATTTTTGTTCTACTCAAACTGAGTAGGGGCAGTTTGGGACTTGTGATAAAGGGAGAGAGCTGGGAATTCCTGGGTGTTCCAATGAAGGGGTTGGATCTTTCCCAGGAAGCTCACAGTCATGTGCAGAAAAGGATCCCCACCCCTGCTCTCTCAGGATTCACTTGTGGATGGGAAGCATGTGTGGACACATCCTCTTTGCTTCTGTGGCTGTGCAGATCCCGTGATTTTTGTCACCTCCTTCCTGTCTGACACTACCCTTTGTCTTTCCTTCCGGTTTTTCAGTGTTGTCCCAGCATCCAGCAATCTGTTGATCCTTCCAGAGTTCTGTGTGGAGAACCCACAGCTGCCTGTTAACCACCATTCCTCACTCCCCCTCCACACTAACTGTGCTGTGCTTTGTGTCCAGTGTCATTCCCTGGGTCTCTCCTTGCATCTCTGTGCTGTGGGAATGAGTTTATTTGTTAGAAAAGGGGGAAGGGCAGCTGGAGCTGCCTGACTCCCGGCGCTCTCTCCAGAACGAGATCCGGAAACTCGCCTACATGAAGCGCCGCAAGATGGTGGAGGCCTTCAACCTGCTGAAGGAGGAGGAGGGAGGGCAGTTTGTGGTGAGGGAGGCTCGCTGGAAGCAGCTGGTCAAGCTGGTGGCTCCTGACACCAGCAGTTCCCACCGGGAGCTGCTGCTCCGCATCTCGGACGATGAGCAGAAAGGGTTCGTAGGTGAGCACTGGGGAGGAGCCACGTCCTTCAAGGGGTTTGGAGTTGGGATTTTGGGTCTGTGATGGCTCCAGAGGGACTCACAGAGTCAGTGAGGTTGGAAAAGACCTCCAAGACAGAACCCAACCTGATAGAATCCAGCCCAAAGCACTGAGTGCCACGTCCAGTCATTCCTTGAGCACCGCCACAAGTGAGGACTCCAGCCCCTCTTCTTGTTTCCCTCCAGATTTCTGGAGTCCTCAAAAGTTCTTCTTGCTGCCTGTGCTATAGCCCATGTCCCACACACTGTGAGTGGCCCTTCAGCATCAGGCCAAGCTCTCCATGGCATGGGACCTCTTTTTCTGAGCAGAGGATGTGGAAGGCCTCCCTTGCTATCAGATGCCACGTGGCTCCCCACACAGTCCTCTGGAGTGGGTATACTGGGAGAGATGGGTCAGTCTCCTCATTCTGGATCATTCTGTGGTGGTTGTTGTCCCCTGGCTCCAGCCAGTTTCCCAGGAGTTGGGTGGAGAAGCTGCCTGAGTTCCAAGTCCAGCCTGTGGTGGTGGATCCCACTCAGGACTGGTTTTGCTGGGAGCAGATACCGAGTCCAGATCGCTGCTGCTCCTGCAGGCTGGGGTTTGCATTTAGCAGACACTGTTCATTTGCCAGGAGATCTGACACATGACACCCTGCTGCAGACAAGAAGTCCTTCGTGCAGCTGGCAGACCTGCTCAACATCCAGGTGGTGACGCTGAGGATCCGCAGGCACCCCCTGGCGCGCTGGGCGCCGGCGCTGTACGGCTCCACGCCCAGCCGGCTCCTGCGCAGGGCTGTGAGGCACAGGTGAGTCTGCCAGGGCCCAGGGCTCACTGCGAGTGCTGCCTGTGGCCAGGCCACCCTCAGGGGCTCTGCCACTGCTCCTGGCCTGCCTCTGTCACTGTGGAGGAGCCAGCTCGCTGCCCAGGCTGGGCTTTGCATCAGGCTGTGCTTTGTGTCTTGCCACGTTAGATCTGCTCCTGCCTCAGCAGTCTCTGCTGCAGAGCTGTGTCCTGCTGCCTCATCAGCTCTGGGAGTTCTCTAGAGCTCTCTTTCACCTCCAAACCTTCCCAGAATCTCCGGATAGCTGAGGTTCCTGTAGTGGATTCGGTTTACTAATTTGAAATTTTCCTGCCGTGAGACAGGATTAGGAGGTAGGCAAAAACAGGCTCAACTTTAAATGGTAGAAAGGGAAACTTTATTACTAGAAACTATAAGGAAAAATAAAACTTTAGACTACTTTTCTTTCCCCTACATACTTTTTTTTTTTCCCCACACTGAAAACATAGAAAACTAGTTAGCCTACCATTTCTAAAATAGTCTTTCACTAATTTACTTGAAAGAGGAGACTTCCCTCTTTGGTCTGTGGAGGTAAAGACTTTACAAATCACCACAGTTCCAGGGAACATCTATGGATGGGCTGGTGGAACCCCCCTGCTCCAAGCAAGGTCAGCCACAGTAGGGTGCTCAGGGCTATCCTAGCTGGGTCTAGAGTATCCCCAAAGGATGGAGGCTCCATAACCTCTCTGCAACCCCTTCCAGTGCTTGATCACCCCTGGTTTAAAAAAAACCAAAACCTAGCAACTTCTTTGTTTAAGTGGAAGTTCCTGTATTTCAACTTGTGCCCTTTGCCTCTTGTGCTTCCACTGGATATCACTGAGAAGAGCCTGCACCTTCCCATCAGGTATTTATGCACAGGAGCTGCTCCTGACCCTTTCCCTGCCAGGCTGGACTACCCCAGTTCTCCCAGCACACCACATTCCACTACCCTGTCCTTCTGTCAGTTTGGTGACCCTTTAGTGCACCAGCTCTGTGTGTTCAGGCCTTTCTTGTGCTGGGGAGCCCAGCTGAGCTCCCTCAGCACCTTCAAGTGTGGCCTCACCAGTGCTGAGTAGGTGGGGAAAAATCACTTCCCTGGACCTGTTAACCAAATTCTGTGTTGGACCTCAAGAGCAAAACTAAACTCTTCAGTGACTCCTCCAAACTCTCAGGTTTGGGGAGAACTGATGGGTAAAGAATTTAGGCTCTTTGCCTCCCCTTCAAATAACTGTGTCTTTGACCTTCTTGGGAGCTGCAGACTGATCTCTCTTGGTTCTTGCAGGGCTTTTGTTTGGACTTACGATGCCATCATCCTGATAAATGCCATCTTCATTGCTCTGGATGAGGAGAGCCCCTACATTTCCTATGCAGAGTGGGTGTTCCTGGCTCTGTACATCATCGAGATCCTCCTGAAGGTCTACACTTATGAACCCAGGGAGTTCTTTGGCAAAACCCAGTTCTGGAACTGGTGAGTGGGCTGGAAGTTTGTGTGGAGTGTGGTGAGTGCTGTGCTCAGCTCCTCAAGCACTGAAGGGCTCCAAACTCCTGTGCCAGGATGTCTTTAAGAGGATGTTGTGACAAAGCTGTCCCATGTGCCCACAGTCTGAGCTGACCCAGGGCTGCCTGGCCCTGATGTGAGCAGCAGGGGTCACTCCTTGTTTAAACCCCACTCCTGTCCCCCAAAATCTAACAGCAGTGCCTTCCCTCGTGCCAGGTTTGATACTCTCATCATCTTTGCTGCCCTGACTGCAACGATTCTCAATGCCACCCTCAAGTCCAGTAAGTGCAGCTTGAGCAGCCTGCATGCCTTGGGAATCTTGGTGTCCTCCCCAGCCTTCTCCCAGCACCTCAGGCTTCAGAGGCTTTGTGACCAGACAAGGAATTTCTGGAGGGTTTCTAAGAACTAACCCAGTCTTCCTCCTTTTTTTCTTTTTTCCTTTTTTATTTTTTTTAGCTCCCTGTTCTAGTGTTTAACAAGGACACAATAATAACAAATGAAAGAATTTTATCTGAACACTTCCCTCCAGCTTTATTTTTATGATAAAAACATCTTTATTATTTTTTTTTCAGCCATGAAGTACAACAGCCAGCAGATCCTGGACATTGTGTTCATCCTGAGAGTCCTCAGGCTGATCCGGATTGTTGACAGCATTCAGAGGTGAGGAGGGAGGTGGGGTGGGAGATGGTTTTTGGGTTTGGGGCTGTGTGACCATGGCCACCCCACAAAGCCTTGTGGATGAGCCCAGTGGCTGCAGCCTCTCTGGAGGCTTTTTTGGGGGTGTGGGGAGCATGTGGTGGCCAGGCTGTGACAGTAACCAGCGTGGACTCTCTGTAGGTTCCAGGTCATCATGAACACCCTGATAAACATCGTCCCGACCATGCTGACTTTTGGTGGGCTCACTCTGGTAAGAAATCCTGGTGCCCTGGCTCAGAGCACTCTAGCTTCATGGAAATGTGTCTTCAATCTCACACTCATGCTGTTTCCAAGGGGATAAATGCAATTCCCTGGATGGCAGGCCCTTGGAACTGTAAGTGTCCGTGTGAATCGTGGCCATTGTGCAAGCAAAGGGTGCAGAGGGGCTGCATTCCTGCTTTTTCCTGGATCAGGACATCCTCCTTGCATCCATGGGGTGTTCTGGCAGCCTGGGCCTTGCATCATAAGGAATCAATGGTTTGGGCAAGAGGCTGAATGAGAAACCTGGATTTCAAGTGATTTCCTAAAATGAGCCTCTGTTATGATTTGGGAATACTTCCTATCTGTGTATTTGTAGTTCTTGGCTAATTATTCCTGCTTGGTGATTGCTGTTGGGTGGCTTGGAGTCTGTGCTGCCCCCCAGCCCCTTGCTGTGCCCGTGGAAACAGGAAAACCTGCTGGGATGCTGAGCTTGCCCTGGGGCTTGCAGCTTGCTGGAGAAGCAGGTGATGGGCTTTCTCTTGCCAGGTTGTGTATTGTGTGTTTGCTACCATTGGCATGGAGCTATTCCACGGGAAAATCCAGTACTTCCCAGCCAACTCCAATGCTCCTCACGCCCTGGAATGTGGGAATCCTGCTCTCAAGGATTCCCTGTTTGCCCGTGGGAGGTACTGCAAGAACAACTTCAACGACTTCGCCTCGTCCTTCATCGTCCTCATGGAGCTCACCGTGGTCAACCAGTGGCACGATATCCTTTGTGGAGCACACTCCCAGCTGGATCCTTGGGAATTGGGCTTGGTGGTCCTTGCAGGGGGTTGGGTTGTGCTCATATCCATGCTCTGCACGGGGACAGGCAGCAGAGATGGTCCCTCAGAGGGTTTTGTTGGGATCCTGGTTCCTCCCTCAGCTCCTCCTTCCCTCTTTTTCCCTTAACTCCCACTCCACTCTTTGCCAATGGATTTGCCAACGTGACAGTTCAGCCTGCCAAGCTCTACTTCATTGCCTTCCACATTGTGATGGTGATCATCATTGTCAAGTACGTTTTTTGGGATGATTTCCTCTGCTTTAGATGGAAAAGGGGATCTGCCCCTGCCAGGGCACTGCTGGTGGGAGAGAGGTGGGATGTGTTTGAGGGATCTGCTGCATCCTTGTCCCCACTGGGTGCTGGAGGGGATGGAGCACTGGGAAGTGAGCCTGGGAATACTGACAGGCAATGCCAGTGAGGAAATGCTGCCTCAATCCTGCTCATCCTTTCTTTCAGTATCTTCGTGTCGTTCATCTTAGAAGCTTTCTTTGTGGAGTACTCCCTGGAGAAGAGTGAAGTGGAGACTGCCATCGAGCAGAAAATCCAGGAGCTGGGAATGGGAGTTCAAGAGTAAGCCCCCCAAATGTACCCCTGCTGGATGTGGCCAGTTTGGCACCACTGATGAGGGAAAACCACCCTCTGTGTCGAGGTGTGAGCTGACATTCCCCTTCCTTGTCACAAAGTTCTGGCTCATCTTCCTGGAAAATGGAGACTCCTCTTCCCTGTCACAGAGTTCTGGCTCCTCTGCTGGTTTAGGTGCCAGTAGAAAGCCACTGGTGTTGGCTTTGCTGCCTCCCATGGCTTTTCCAGCTGGGAATTCCAGCCCAGAGAACAGGAGCGATGCTGGAAGATACCCCCATGGCTGGTGCTTGTGCTGCCCCACTGAGAAGCCATCCCTGGTGGGCTCCCAGGGTGGGATGTGCCCCTCCCCAAGGTAATTCCTGACCCTTGCTGTGCAGGGATGAGCTCCAGCAGGAGCAGCTCCTTGACAACATGGAGAGTGCAGAGCACGAGCTCGAGGGGGAAGGCGGAGTGAAGCCACAGAGCAAAGGGCTGGTGTTCAAAATTGCCTCCAAACGTAAGTGTGACCCTCCAGGGTGTCCAGGCCCAAGGCTCCCAGCTGTTCCTGGAGAAGATCCCAAGCCTTGCTGCTCCCTTGGCTATAAACCCACCTGGAAACTTTGGGATAGCTATGGATATTTGATGTTTGTTGTTTGTTTTTACTTCTGTAGCATCTTTTCCTCTCCCACCTCTTCTGTGTTCCTTGTCTTCATTGACCTCCCTCTGGAGACACTGCCCTGGTGGCTGAGGTCCTGCTGTGCCAAGACTCCTGTTTTCCTTTCTCCTTCCTCCATGGGCTTTGCATTCCTGCTGCCTTGGATCACAGGGTGACCATACCCTCCTCTCCTCTGGCTGGTGACTATTTCCCTCCTTCTCCTGGCTTTCTTGCTGTACCTCAGGTTTCCATTGTGTGGGAATAGAAGGGCTTAAAATCCCAAATAATGGCCTTCTCTTTGAGAACTTAAAGCAGATGGGGTGGAACAGCAGGGAGTGTAATTTGGGGGATTTTCTTGCCTGTTTTACAGGACTTTAGGGTATCCAGAGGAGCACATCTGGTGCTTATAGGGTGTTTCTTTTGTCCCCCCAGGATACAGGACAGTGGATGCTCTGCTGCAGCGCATGTTTGAGGCAGAGATACCCCTGGAGGATGAAGGCCCTTCCTTTGAAGAGATCCTAAACTTGTCCCCCTCCTCGGCTGTTCCCAGGAACCTGAGTTCTGAGAGCGTGTCGTGATGGGGGGGGATCAGGGAATGGAGCTGATTCCCGGCTGTCCAGGTGTTCCCTGGCTGCTCCCACCCCTGGGGCACGGGTTGCACAGTGGGAACAAAGAGCTTTGTCCTGTAAAGGAGCTTTTTTCATGTAAAGTCTGGTATAAACGTCTGGAATACGGGGGGGAGTTGGAGTATCTGGCCGTGCCCGGAGAGGGACGGCGCCGTGGGCGGTGTTTTATGGAGTAACTCCTTCTTGTAACTGGAATTGTATCGCAGCACTTTTATACGCAGCTCTGGACCGGTGTGCGCTGAATGGAGCGGCTCTTCAGCACAATAAATTCAGCAGTCTGGAAAAGCGATGGAATTATCTCCGGGTTAATGGTGGGGGGAGGGTTGTGGCTGCTCCGTGATAACGTGGAGGGCTTGGGGGTTGGAAATGAGGATGGGGGTGTTATAAATGAGAAACAAAGTCTCGATATTCAGTAAAATTCAGATTGGTTTATTTTATACAGACAAAGCAAGCAGCGCTGGGGAGAACGTGAGGGGTCACCGCCCACTCCACGCTTCCCCCCAACTTGGTTTGCAGCTCCCTTTTTATAGGATGGTTTTCCTTGTAGTAATCAATAATTATTGTTTTGTTGTAGCAATTCTGCAAGGTAAGCAGTGGTGGTCAAAGAAACTTCCAAACTTGGTGGGACAGCTCTTGGGACAATTGGTCATGTAACAATCTGCTCTGGGTAGATAAAAACAGAAGAAGTGGGCAGTCTGATCTTTAGCAGATAGTCTGTGATTGATTGCACAAAGGCAGGAAATCTGATTCTGCAAAAAAACCTTTCAGACTATGGAAAACCCGTTTTTTTTTCTTTTACAAACTGGTATACACCGTATTCATAACAGGGGGATTTAAACAGTGGGTTTAATCATAGATTTCCCTTTATCTAGGTCCATATTCTTTTCTTACTTCAAGTATTCTGGTTTATACAAACTCCAAAACTTCTGTGATTAACACGAATCATTTATCAAATATCACAGGGGAGAGCAGTGGGGGCCGCTTTTTCCTTTCCCAATCCCGCCTTTTATCCCGCATTTTCCTTGGGAAAGTTCCCAGGGCGCCGTCCAGCGGCCGCCACTGGAACTGCAGCCGCGGGGGGCGGGGTTCCCCGCGTGATTGACGGGGCCGTGCACCAATGGGAAGGCGGGGCGGGCTGCGGGCTGGCCAATGGGGAGGCGGCGCGGGCCGGCGCGCGGCCAGTTTGAATCGGCGGGAGCGGTTGGGGCTGGGCGGGCATGGACGGGCTCGGGCGGTGAGCGGGGAACGGGATAACAGCGGGATAACAACGGGATAACGGGATGGGGAGCGGGATAACGAGGTCGGGAGAGGCATCGGGGGTACCCGGCCCCCGCAGCTGTGCGGCTGCCGTGGCCGCGCGGCGCTGTGGGGGCGGCAGAGCCTCCGCCCGCTTCCCCCCTCACGATGCCGGCCTTGTCCCTGCAGGAATTATGAGGCTCAGATCCGGAGCTACCGAGGGCCCGACCCGCTGGAGCCATGGGACAGGTGAGCACGGCCCCGTGCCCGCTTTGGGCGTTGCCCCATCCCTTCCCGGGATTCTCTCCGTCCCGGGCCCGGCGCTGACGCGGGAATGGTTCCAGGTACCTGCAGTGGGCAGAGCGCTGTCTGCCCGCCCAGGAGAAGCAGAGCCGCTGGCCCGGGCTGCTGGAGGAGCTGGTGAAGGTGTTCGTGGGCGACCAGAGGTACCACCAGGACCCGCGCTTTGTGAGCTACTGCATCAAGCTGGTGCGTTTGTACGGGGATTAAATTACCCTGATTATTTACCTAATTATTCTGGGGCTGCAGAGAGCTTGGGGAGGAGCAGGGCGCCTCAGGAATTCTGATCCTCTGCAGAACAGGGGGATCAGAAAAATCCAAGTGTGGTTTTTAAGCTGGTAGCTCGGAGAGATTTGCCTTCTCCTACCCTTACACAATGATACTTTCCTATTATAACTAAGAAACTCTAGTGATTTTGCCTGCGACTCCCTTGGGTGTGTTTGGAAGTGCTGATGGCTCGGTGCATTGGTGTCGTGCAGGCAGAGTTCATCTCTTCCCCCTGCCAGTACTTTGAATACCTGCACGGGCAGGGGATCGGAGCCACCACCTCGGATTTCTACCTGGCCTGGGCTCAGCTGCTGCTGAAGGAAGGAAACGTGCAGGGAGCAGAGGCTGTGCTCCAAAAAGGGCTCCTCAACCAGGCACAGCCCCGGGAGAGCCTGCAGCAGCTCCACTGGTAACTCTGGGGCCTCTTCTCATTTACTCCGTGCTCATAATTCCTCATAATTAACCATGGCTAGCATGGGATTGGTTATTTTTTCCCTGCCTGTTATTTTTGGTAAAGGGAGGTTTCAACTTAACAATGTTTCTTTGCTGTTGAATGTTTATTGGGTGTTTTGGGATGCGCATTAAAAAAAAATATCCCAGAGTGAAGCAAATCCTTGAGCTGAGTCCTGGAATTAAGCATTTAATTCTGAGAAGCTAAATGCAAAAAACCAAAAGGAAAATGTAATGTAGAACATAAACAAATACCCAATTCTGTTCTCCTGCTGCCTCTTGCAGGCTTTTTTTTTTTTTTGTTTTGCAGCTGTGGAGATGTCCACATGCAGTAAAAAACATGCTTTTCAGTGTTACATTTCGTGGCATGATTGTACAGGGAAATCCAAGATTGCTGGGAGGTGGGGCAGGGTGAGGGACAGGTGATTTCATGGTAATAACTGAGGGTTTTTTTGCAATTTAGCTCCCTGCAGAGTTATGATCCTCGGAATCCTCCTTTGCAAGGTGAGGATGGAGAGTCCTGTTTCATCTGTAGCTCCACTAAATGAATTTTTTACCTCAATGAGTGAGTTTTGTCACTGAAGAAAACAAATTTCCTGTAGAAACCACTTTATTTTCCTTCTTTGCATGAAAAATTCTTAAGTGAAGTATATTCAAACCAAGCTATTAATTTTCCAGTGCTTCAAGTTAATCAAAATTCACAAAGGAGCAACAAATTTTTACTCATAATGTAAGTATTTTCTACTCATTAATGTTTTCTGTCCCAGATGCTCCTGTTGTAAAACCACTTCAGACCTCCCATGCTGCAAATCTAATGGCTCCTCCAAAAGGTGTTTCAAGTCCTAATCCCTGCAAAAATCAGGTAAATGATGAATTATTTGGGAAAGATGTTTCATGTAGAGTTTAGGTTGGCTGGATGAGGGTAGGGTGACTGTATCTGACGTGTCTCAAAACTGATTTTGAGATGCTATTGCTGCTGTTTTCCTGCTGCAAGCATCACATCTCCATAGGAGTGTCTCATCTGGGAAGCACTGGGCCACACTTAGTGGCCTGACACATTCCCAGAATCACAGGAGTAACACTAGCAGAGGATTCTGTGCCAGCTGTGCTGGTTGGATTTAATTTAATTTCATTTTTTTGTTGTTTTATTTCCCTGCTGTAGGGTCTCGATGCTGCTGATTCTCAATGCTGTGCTGCTGGAAAAGAAGTGTAAGTGTTTGGGTGGTGCTTTTAAAGTCCCAGTGGGGGGAAAGGAGCTCTCTGCTGGGATCAACCCCCCAACCCTGCCCTTTTTTCCCCTTTCTCTCCCAGGAATTACGTGACCTACATCTCCAAGTCCGAGGTTGTCCCGAAGGCGCCGCCGGGCGCCGCGGGCTGGGAGCAGGTCCCCATGTACGACAAGAACCTGCTCCTGTGCCAGGGCTCTGAGCTCTCCTTCGAGGAGCTGAGGGCCAGGAGATACTTCAGGAAAGATGAGCTCCTCAGGAGGCAGCAGGCACTGGGTATCCTCCTTTTTTCCAGCTCTCCAAGTGGCTGGTTCCTGGTTAAGCTCATCCCTTGGGCTCCTCTTTTCAGTGCCACAATTAGTGGTGTCTCTCCTGAGGAGACAGGAGCCATCAGCATGGCATCCAGACCATATATATTCATTTAGTATCATTCTTTAATCCTTAGAGGAGGAGAAGAAAGACTCCATGAGGAAGAAGGAGTCAGCAGTGCTGGAACTGCAAGCCCTGCAGCAGAAGCTGGAGCAGCTCACCCAGCTCTCCAGAAGCCTGGAGGAAACAAGACTGGAAGCAGCAGCTGAGCCAAGCCAGAGGGTGGTGAGTGGGTTCTGGGAGGGACAGGAACGCTCTGCCTGGGCTTATCCCACAAAATCCAGCCATGCTGTAGGAACCAGGCTTGGTTGTTAACCCAACCTGGAGGCTGAGGCTGCAATACCAGTGTGGACATCTGCCACAACTTGCAACACCCAGATTTGAAAGGTTTTTGCTTCTCCACAGTTTAGTTTGAGATGCAGCTAGAAGTCCTTTTGTGTTCTGGGCACGTGGAACTAGCAGGAAAATTGGGAATGGTTGTACTTGGTGGGAAACCTAAAAGCTCTGTTACCTTCTGGTGACGTGGAGCTGGTAGAGAAAATGGGAATGGCTGCGTTTTGGGATGGAAGCTGTGTGTCACAGAACACTTCTCATCCCCAAAGGTGCCCCCAGCTGTGAGGCCCAGCACATCTCACATCCCAGGGAACTGGCTGGCACCTGCTCCAGGGCTGGATGTGCCACAGTGCCGAGCTCTGGTGCCTGAGCAGCCCCAACTCCAGGCACCACCAGCACCCACTCCCAGGCTGCAGCCAGCGAGGGCCCTCGGTGACCACACCCCAGCAGCCTCCCCCTGGGCAGCAGCAGAGGGGAAGAACCCAGCTGGAGGTCAGCCAGGGCTTGGGGAGCTCCAGAACAGTTTGCTGCACCCTCCCTTCAGTGCTGCTCCAGCTCAGGAACAGGCTCGTCCCAACCCAGCTCTGCCTCGGAGTGCAGGAGAACTGTGAGTGTCAACCCCTCTGCAGCTAAAAATAAGCCTTTCTTCCCCTTCTGGGAAAAACAAAGCTGACCTGAAACTGCTGTTTATTAAACTTGGTCCTCATGGCCACGTTAATTCCTTGTGCCCCGTGGTTGAATTGCAGTGTGAGGAAATTTGATGTGTAATGCATAGCTGGTCCCAGCACGCCTGGAATAAACCCCAGGAATCTGCAGATGCCACTCTAAGGTCTCCAGGGAAAGATTAAAAGTGCTGGTATTTCTCCCCTGCATTTTTGCTGTGGGACTTGGCCACAAAATGAGGGGGGCAGAGTGAGAAACTCAGGCTGGCAAAGCAAGGGTGGCTCAGTGGGCTTGGCCAAGGTGGGAACAGTTATTCACTCATATATTGGAATTCACTGCAGGCAAACTGTGTCCAAGGAGCACTTACAAGGCATTTTAACCTTTTTAAAGGACTCTGCTGCCTCCCAGGTTATTGGCAGCTGTAGGGGAAACTTTCCAGGGTGATCTTTATTAAAGGATCTCTCACTTCACTGAAATAGGGTTTGAAATGGGATTTAAATAGCTTTTGTTCCAAGGTAATGTTGTGACTCTTTCTTCTGAAGGTCCCTTAGCAAGGGATCCACTGGATTAACTCCTGCTGTGGATGTGAAGGAAGGTAAGGAACCTTTGCATGGGCTCTGATGCCATTGGTGTGGCTGCTCCCAGCTGGGAATTGGTCACTGATTGTGGACAGCAGCTCCATCCCTGCATGTCTGTGCAGGGTCTCTCTATCCTCTGTTCCTCTCTATCTTCTATTCCTGCTTCACCTTCTGTGTCAGGACAGAGCATTCCTGGGAATTGCAGATCCTTGGAAGCCACCCAGCTGTCCCAGGTCCCTCCTGCCCTCCTGGGCAGCCTCCCCTGGGAATCTGCCATGCAAATCTCTGAACAAGCCAAAATCTCTCCCCAAATTCTGCGTCGCTGCTGCTCCTTTTGTTTACTTCCCTCACTAACATTTTGCTGGAATGCTCGTAAACAATCCCAGGCTCCTTCAGGAATGATCTTACTGTTGTGTTTTCCAGCCTCCAGAGTTGGGAATTCCTCCTTTGCCTGTGGAAATGCTTCCCAAGCCACCCCCAACACCTCTCTGGGAGGAGCAGTGGGGACAACAACGCCCTTCAAGGTGCAGCCATCACCCACAGTCCACACGAAGGAAGCCTTGGGTAAAGTCTGCAATAAAGTTTTCCTTCCCCTGGAGTCCCTGGGATATTCCCTGGAAATGTTAGTGGAGCCTTTTCACTCAGGGATGGGCATGTGCACCATTCAAAGAGGAGAATAACATTAAACCACTCACTGTCTGCTGGGATTGTCTGTGTGACCCAAAACCTCTGACCAGAAAATGATGTTTTAACAACACCCCAGCAGCCACATCCCATCAATTCCTGGATAAATCACTACCAGGCTTCTTTGGGAGCGTTGTCTGAGCTGCTTTTTCAGGGAATCCTGTTTGGGAGGTGAAAACATAAACCACAATTATCTGGAAGTTCACAGTCAGCTCTGCTTGATGCTGAGCTGAATAAAAGTGAAAAAATAAACCCGAAAGCCTGTGGCATTAATTAGTCCTACAAACATCTAAGTTTTCCAGAAATCTGAGAAATTAAAGGAGAATTTGCTCTCTTAGGAAACTTGGAATCTCCCCTTGGACAGGGAATAAAAAGGGCCATGACCAAGGGTGTGTTGGCCAAATTGGCCCTTCCTGTGTCTGATCAGTTGTCTGAGGTGTTTAAATGCAAAGAGGGAGGAATAATTGATTATTGACTGCTAATAAATTACAAGAATATTATTAATTAGCATTTAAGGCTGTCAGAGTTAATTGGCATTTGGTTTGGCTATTCCACAATGGAAGAACCTCAGGAAATTTCTTTTTCTGGGAGTGTTGTTCCTTTTTTATTTATGCCTTTATTATTTCTTTCTTTCTTAGGTGTTCTCATGGATATGTTCCAAACACCCTTCTTGCCTGAGCCATCCCCCATGGAGGACAGTGAGGAACAATTTGAAGCCTTTTGCAGAAAAAGTGGTGTGTGCTCTTTATTTTCCCAGCCCTTGGAATTCCATCCTTTATTTCCCATTGACACCTCCCACCAGTACTTGCTGTGGAAGAGTTTGAGCCAGTCTGAAACCAAGGGGCTTTACCAGAGTGAGCAGAGAGAGATTTCACATCTGGGTTGGGGCTGGAAAAATCTTCTGTCCAAGAGGTTGTAGGAAAGGTGATTGGAGTGGGAATTCTGCAGGTGCAGCTGGATGGAGCTCTGCAGAGGGGGGAGAATGTGGCAGTGTAAATAATCTTTATTATTGGGTGAAAATAACAGGGGTTATCTTTTCTTTTCAGAGCCTGGTGGATGTTTGAAAACTAACATTGCTGTCCCTGCCACTCCTGCATTTGCCATCTTTGAGGATGAGGAGGAGAAGGAGAATGGCAGGTGAGGAGGGAAAAAGGAGCAGCTGAGCTCAGCTCCTTAAAAATCATGGAAAAAATGGATCCCATTCCATGGGACTCTGCTGTGGCAGCTGCCTGGAGTGGCCTGAGACAAGCAGGAATTGCTGCTCTGGGATTGCACAACTTCCCTGTTTGGACAGTGCTTGGGAGTCTTCACTCCCTGGAGGATTTGGGGATAACTCTGAGCTGCTGCAGCTTTTGCTGCAAATGTGGCTCTTAAAATAAAATTAAAAGTTCAAGAGAAAACAAACCAACCTTTGTTGTGACCAAAGCACTTTGTTGTGCCTGGGAAAGCTCCTGGGGGAAAGCTGCTCTAAACTTTTTGGATCGTTTTTCAGGATCCCACAGCAGAGGAACAAAGCAGAAGAGCCCAGAACTTTTGGAGAGCATCCCTTGACTGTTTGTGCAGCAGAAGTGAGTGGTGATCCTGCAGGGATTAGCCTTGGGAGTGGGTTATGCACTCAGGAGGGTTACCAGAGTGGGTGGATTCACCTCTGCTCTATCCCAATCCCACAATATTCCTGGGAATGATGCCCAGCTGAAGGCTGGATGCCTTTTCCCATTTCCTGCACAAAGTATGAGTTTTTTCAATTGCTGACTGACAGAGAATTGATGGAAACTCCTCCTCTCACATGTGTGGAGTTGGCATCAGTTTGGGGGAAGAAGAGACATTCCAGCATCCACCTTGAAGTTTCCATAGCCAAGGAGATGGATAAAACTCAGAACAGATCCCTTCCCATGGGATTGGCTTTTCCAGGCTCTCATAGCAATTTCTGGTGGTCTGGCATTTTGCTGTGGCCTTGCCTATTACCAACATTCAAACCTAGCCTAAAACATGGAATTTTGTGTATATTTCAGGATCGTTTTGCTGGTTTAATTTTAAGCCTGGATTTATTTCCTTTCTCCTGCCTAGGAAGAAACAGGGAGCACGGAATTCCTGCGGGATGATTTCACGGTGTGGAATGGCCCCTGCAGCAACAAAGCCCTGGCTCCCAGTCCAGACAACACCAGGGATTTTGCCCGAGCTGCCCAGCTCATGTCCACACCCTTCAATCACCTGGCAGCTCCTGCCCAGCCCCCCTTGGAGAACAGAGGTAAAATAAGGAATATTTTGGGTGGAAAACGTGGAACTTGGTGCCTCATGGTGCCATTTCTGCCCAAATCCAAGGGGTTGGGAATATCCAAACATTGGCTGAATCCCACCTGGGAGCACCTTTATGCTGCTCTGCCTCTTTTAAGACTTGGAATCTGCTCCCTGGAGAAATCCAGCTCTTATTTTAACTTGGGTATTTGAAACAAGGCTCTGTTAAGTTCTGGTTTTTGTGGCAGCTGCTGGGTGAGAATACTGCAAATATTCCTGCTTTTGGGGAAATAAACATTGATCTGCTCTTGTTCTTGCTCCCTTTGTTCAGCCTGTAAGGAAAATTTGCCCCAAATGGATTTGGAATTCTCTGGAGAACTGCACAGGCAGCCAAAGCCCAAGAAGTTAAGGTATGCTGCTCCAATGCAAGTTTCCCAAGAGTTTCCACTGTTTTTCCACTGGCTCTGCCCAACACTCATCCCAGCACTCTGGGGGTAAATGGACCTGGGTTTGGTGACCATGCCCCAAAAACCCTTCCAAGATTTAAGTTTTGCCCTGTAGAAATTAAAAATTAACTGGCCAAAAATCCACTGGTTTCCTTTCTTGGTGAACTTGAGAATTATTAGGGAATGGGTAAAGTGACTTGACCAATTCTAATTTTCCTAAGAAAAATTCCATTTTATTCACCTCCATGTTGGCCATGGTGGCATTTGACATGTTTTTTGCCAAACCACCAAGGCAACAACACTATTAAATAATTACTAACTATTAATAATTTGTTTAAATCCACAGCCCTGTTCTCGAACGTGTCCCAGACAAGAGAGGTCTTCATGGTAACATCCTGAAACAAGGGACTGGAATCCAGGGAATTGCTGCAGCTGCTTCCCAATGCCTGCATGAGCAGACAGCTCAAAGCAGAACTGGACATCCCTTCTCCCTTGGGGTGGACAGGACTGCCCAGGAGAGGCTGTGTGGAGCTGGGCAGGACAGGACAGCCTGGAGTGGGAGACCTGCAGGTACACAGCATTCCCTGCCTTTCCTGCCTGGATTCCAAGTGGAGCAATTCCATGATTCCTGTGAGGGACGGATGAGTGTGGGTTGTACCTGGATTGCACATTGCCAGGGAATACCTGCAGTCCTGACAGGTTCTGGGCTCACTGAGGCTCAAACACCTGTGGGAACTCTGGGTTTCTGGGAAGGTGCAAAAGTGTCCAAACCAAGGAATGCTTCTCATATCCTTATCCCTCCTGGGGTTTTTGGTTTTAAGTTAGTGATGCCCATTCAAGCCCAAGCTTGTGTTACCTCCTTGGAATGACACCCAGAGCTTAAACACTTCCATTTTTTTCCACAAAGTCCTTGTTGAGAGCCCTTGGGACAAGGAATTGATCAGCAAGTTCTTGTCGGAGCTTCCGAAACCGCTGCGCACCTGCGCCAACTGCTTTGAGTGGAAATCTCCTCTTCCATTCATCAGGCTGAAGGCTGAACTCTCACTGGGTAAGAGCTCCTTCAAACTCCTCATTGCCAAGCATTTCTTGAGGCTTTTCCTAGGAAAGCTTCTCAGGAGCGGGTGGGAATTCAGCTGCCTTGTGTGTTTATCTCCAGATTATCTCAGCCTCAGGTTGGGAATGAGGCCTGGGGTTGCTTTGTTTGACTTTTGTAGCATCAGCTTTTTGGACAAGGCATTTTTCCCAGTTTTCCCTGCAAACTGGGCCACAGCTCTCCAGCTTTGTGTGGAACAGCAGCGGGCCCGTGTCAACAAAAGCTGTAGGACAGGGATTGCAACATCCCTGTGGGACTTAAACGTTAGTGTTTACTTTTCAGGGCATGCCCTTTGGAATTTGACTGCTTCCAGGGGGTCAGGCAAAAATAGAAACACTGGGGTCGAGTGTGTGGCACATCCAGCACTCCTGCTCTCTCCTGTTCCTGACAGGAAGAGATTTGTAGGGAAAGACTTGATCTAGGATTTAATAATTCTCATGGGCTGGTGCTTTTCTCTGTTTTTTTTTTTTTCTTTTTTTTTTCTCCTGTTTTTCCTCTGTGGAGTTGGCAAGCAGGATTTAATGTTAATCTTTTAAAGGTCCCAGCTCATTCCATGTGGACTGCTTGGTTGGGGAAGGAGCTTTTGCCCAAGTCTACCAGGCTTCCATCCTGGATGCCAGTAACCCTCGGAATAATCAGAAAGTGATATTCAAGGTCAGTGGTGTTGGAACAGTTCTTGAGTCTGACACTCCCCTGAGTGGATTCACACACATCCTTGGTTTCCACGTCACATCAGCCTCTGGCATCTTTTTGTGAACCTCTTCTCCAACATTTAGTCCTTCAGGGAAACCTAAAGCCCCTCCTTATCCCCTGAAGTGAAACTTTTGCAGGACAGAAAGGTGATTTATGCTCTCTTTAGAGCATCAGGGATTCACAAGGAGTGTGTGGAATTGAAGTCTTGATTTGAGAGGATTAATCATGGAGTTTATCAACTGAGGTTAATCAATCACTGTGAGGGTGGGGAGGCCCCTGGATCCTGGGAGTGTCCAAGGCTGGGCAGGGCTTGGAGCAACCTGGGGTAGTGGAAAGTGTCCTGTGGCAGGGGATGGAAGATGGAACTGGATCATCTTTCAGTTCCCTCCCGAGCCAAACCACTCTGGCTCGAGTTCAAGAGGGAAGATGCCTGGTCTGCCATTAAAAACCAACAACAAAACCCAACCCGAGAGGAACTCCAGCTTTTCCCAGGACAATCCCCTTCTTTCTCCCAGGTCCAGAAACCTGCCAACCCTTGGGAGTTCTACATTGCCACCCAGCTGCTGGAGAGGCTGAGCCCCAGCGTGCGCCACCTCTACATCCACTTCTACTCCGCCCATTTCTTCCCCAACGGCAGCATTTTGGTGGGAGAGCTCCACAACTATGGAACTCTGCTCGTGAGTGCCACTGCTCTGGAGCTTTCCCCCTCTTGGCTCACCTTCCCTGGGGATATGCTGTTCCTTAATCCCTGCCCTGTGTGTGTGTGTCTCTGGCTTCCAGAATGCCATCAACATTTACAAGAAGCTCCCAGAAAAGGTGATGCCCCAAGCCCTCGTCATCTACTTCGCCGTCAAAATCCTGCACATGGTGGAGGAGTTGCACAGCTGCAAAATCATCCATGGAGACATCAAGCCTGACAATTTCATCCTGGGAGAAAGGCAAGTGTCTCCTGTTGTCACCAGGTGTCCCCACAAGGGAGCTTGGGGACGCTGAGGGGGTTGTTTCTGGTTGAAGGTTCCTGGAGAACGACACGTGTGACATCGATGGGCTCTGCCACGGCCTGACCCTCATTGACCTGGGCCAGAGCATCGACATGAAGCTCTTCCCTGAGGGAACAGCCTTCACTGCCAGGTGTGAAACATCTGGATTCCAGTGTGTGGAAATGCTGACAAACAAGCCCTGGAACTACCAGGTAAGGCACAGCCTGGAACCTGCATGCCAGCTCTGGTGGAACTGGACTCTACCCTTGCAGCCTCCCCGCCTCCACGGGGTGTTTTCAGCTCATTTCCAGTGCTCTGGTGTGTTTTTGACACAAGGCTGGTGTGGTTTTGCTTCAGACAGACTACTTTGGGATTGCAGCCACCGTGTACTGCATGCTCTTCGGGACCTACATGCGCCTCAAGGACGACAACGGGGTCTGGAAGCCTGAGGGAACCTTCAGGAGGTGGGTGTCCAAAATATCCCCCAAATCTTTGCCCAGATTTCCTGGAAACCCAGTCAGCACCACATTGCTCTGAGGTCAGTTTCTGTCACAGCTTTTGTAGCTGGGAGCAGAGTAAAAAATCAGTATTTACCAGCTGGATTTGGTGCTTTTTTGATGCTTTTTTGTCCCTTTTGCAGGCTTGCCAATGCTGAGCTGTGGAAGGAGTTCTTTGAGAGCTTGCTGAACATTCCCAGCTGCCAGCAGCTGCCTTCCCTGGGAGCCCTGCGCCAGAAGCTCAGGGATTTGTTCTGCAGCTCCTACATGAAGGAAATCAGGTTCCTTCGGAACAGGCTCGTCGTGCTGCTCATCGAGCACAAACGCTCACGGAAATAGAGCTGAGTTTGCACAGTTTCCAAGGACTTGGGCTTTTGTGGATGTGGCATCTTCTTTTTTTTGTGATAATTCAGTTTTGAATAATAAATGGGTTCGGGGTTGACTTCATCTTTCTGTGCTTTTTGAGGGGAATAATATGCTAAGTTGAGTTGTTAATTGGTTTGGGAAGGCAGTGGATGTGCTTGGATTGGGCTCTTCCTGCTCTACCTGTCCTTAGGAGTTTCTAGGATGGAGGAAATGGAGGTTTGCAGGTCAGATTTAAGCTGGACAGGACTGAACCCACCCTCCAGTTCTGACCTCCCCCCACATCATTATTCAAGCTCAGGGGAAACCCAGAGCTTGTTTGCCTGTAATGGCAGAATTTTGGAAAAAAAGTGTTCCTTTGAAAGGGATATTTCAGCAGCACACCCCACCTCCCTCCCTGAGGGAGGAGAGGGCATTAATTTGATTTTTGCATCTCCCCACAGGAGGGAGACAACAGCCTCTCCTATTCTTCCTCCTCCTGCTTCTGTTTCAGAGGTGTTTTTCCCCTGCTGAAATTGTTCAGCTGGAGAACCACGGTGAGCCTGGTGCAGCCTGGGATGGTCAGGAAGAGCTGGGATGTGCTGGTTCTTCTCAGGTTTGCTGCTCTGCCTGCAGCTGGGGCTCCTCTCCCTGCCCTGGTGGTGGCACAACCTCTGGGATTCCCCTTGGAAGCAGCCTGCCTCCCCTGGCACGTGGAGAAGCCTTGGGCTTTGATCCGGAGCAGCTGGTGCCTGAATCAACTGGAGCAACCTCGGAGCTGGTGGAAATATAAACACTGCATGCTGGGAGGGGGGCTTTTTTTGTTCCCTTTCTCCCTTTAGTTGCATTTTTTTACAAGCTGAGCCAAAGCCAGCTGTTCTCTGGCCAGGCCAAAAATATCTGCCAGGCTTAAGTTTTTAAATCTATATTGTAAATTATGTATTTTTAGTTCCTCATAATGCAGAGGGATATGTGGAGGAGCACTTTTTGGAGTGTTTCGAGCACAATGGAGCTTTTAGCTGCAGGTTTGTCCTTAATAAATGCTGTTATTTTACATTAAGCACCCTTAAAAACAGCCTCCTGCCCCCATCCCACCATCATCCCATGGGAAACAGGGAGGAGAAAGATTAAAACCACCTCAGGAGAGGGGTAATAATGGACAGTGGGGTGATGAGGAGGTTCTGCTGTTGTTGATTTAAAGCAAGCTGTTACAAAAGGCAGGATGAAGCCCCAGGGTGATATTTCCTCGCTGGCTCCACCAGCTGAAGATCTCGAGGTATCCCCAGAGTTGCCCTTTAGAGATAACTCATCTTGGGGCCCCCACCACCCACACGGAGAGGAGAGATTTCCTGGTGTGTGGGTGGGTGCCTCTGCCTTTTCTTCTGCAGAAAACCCAGGTTTACTCATTTTTCACCCTCTGCCCGAGCCGGGCCCCCCCTGGGTCTGGGGCTCTCCCTCAGCTCCTCCATCCCTTGCTGCTGGTGGCCCATCACCACCCAGCCCTTTCTGCTGCCATCTCCCTGCAATTCCTGGCCAGATTTATTAATTATGGCTCTGAAGGCATTGATGAGGATCAAGTTGAAGTAATTAGTCAGGTGCTTGCTCATGAAGCAGCAGTCCTGCTCCCCCTCCTTGGGGCACCCACAGCCTTGTCACTTTCCCATTAGGAACAATTAATAAGTTGAAATATGCAGTAACAGGTCCCAAATTTCAGCAGGAAATCCAAGTGCCACCCTGCCCTGCTCAGGGATCACTCAGGTCACAATGGGACCATTCTTGTCACTTGATTCATCACCATGTCACTGCCACTGCTGTGCTTGTGTGGAGAGCAGTGACATCTCCCAGAGAGGGTTTGGGGGTTTCTTCAACTAAAATATGCATTTATTTAACAAAAACCACCTGTTCTTATCTCCATCCAACCTTTGCTGCTCAAGCACCCCCACGCTGGTGCCACAGGGTTTGATTTGGGGCTGGTGTTTGAAACTGGGAGCACTGTAAAGGTCAGGCTCCAAGCCTGGCTCAGACACAGCCTCGTGCTCGAGGCTCAAACCTGATTTTATCTGGCAGCACGAGTGAAGTAACATTTATCACCACGGTTGGAGGAGAAGGAGAACAAGGTGTCATCTTTTTCCGTTGGTGCTTTGTTCAGGTCAGAGTGGGTTTGGTGAGCACCTGCTGGGCTGGGGGAGGTTTTCCCTGGGGGTTTTTATGGCACTGTGAGGAGTCTGCTCCCTCCTGCCTCCTTCCCGGTGGCAGGGACAATTCCCTGATCTAGGAGGTCTTTTCCAAGCTAAATGATTCTGTGATGGCACAGAGGGAAGGCTGGGTGGGAGATCCCCACCACCCTCCTCCATCCCTCTCCTTCCTCCTCATTTCTATGTGGGAATGGGAAGCTCCCTGCACACAGATGGCGGTGGGTGCTTTGGGTGCATCGCTTTTGGGATGAGGCATTCCCAGGGAGCTGGGGATGGATGCTGCAGGGCCTGAGGCAGTGTGGAGGGGCAGATTTCAGCTCCCCCTCTCTCACTCTGTGCCCACAGTGCCAAAAATGAAGGACCTTTGGGACTGGCTTCGGTGCAAATTCCTCCGCGATGGCTCACGACAACAGGAACAAGGATAACGTCGAAACGAATTTCTTCCAGGAGGTTGGAGCTGTGATTCACGGGGGGAAAATGCACTCGGTGCCTGTCCTGGCTCTCCAAAAACCCCAGGGCAGGAGGGCTCAAGGTTGGATGTTGGAAGGCCGTGCTGCTCTCTGTCCCCTCCGTGTCTCATGAGCCGCCCACACAGAAACCAAGAGGAGCCAGGAGGAGAAAATAGACTCAACATCTGCTGGCCCCGTGTCCCGACAGTCCCAGTGCCTCTGGAGAGTCCTCCTTGATCTGCCCCACCACCACAGGATGCTCTGCAGGCTCCAGCCAAGGGAAAAGCCTGGGGGGGCTCCTGGATCCAAGGAGGAGCTGTGCTTTGGGTAACTCTGCTGAAGGGCTGGGAAGAGAGGAGCAAGCCTCATTTTCCAGACCTACTTCTCCCTCACTTTTCTGGTGTGGAAAGGTGAGGGCCAGACCTTCTGCTGCTGGTCCCTGTCTCCAAATATTTCCTAACAACTTTCCCTAATTATTTTTGCCCACTCGAACAGCCGCAGACACTTTTCCTTCCCCTCCCATTGGAGCAGCGTGAAGGAGACTGGAGCAGCCAGCGCTGCTCCAGCAGCTTGTGGGACCATCAAGGGGGACACGGGGATGGGATGGGGGACCTGCAGCAGGTGCGTGTGAGGATCCAGCACCCGGGGCTCATGCGAGGTGTGTGAGCACGGGGGGGTACGGGGAGCACCCACAGCAGAGGGGCTGTGTGCTGTGTGCGCAACCCCCGCGGGGTGTGCGCTGTGTGTGTAAGGTGTGAGGACAGACGGGAAGGGTGAAGGGATCGGCGCCCCTCGCTCCGTGCTCCTTAGGGCACAAGCGCTCCAGCCGGGGGTCATGTGAGGCACGGCGGCTGCCTGTCCCTGCCGGGGCTGGCCCGGGGCGGCGCTCAGCCCGGGCGGTGCCGGGCCCGGGGCGGAGCGGAGGCCGGGCAGGGGCGGTGCCGGGCCGGGGGAGGCCGGGGCGGCGCTGGCGGCTGTAAACACGCGGGGCGGAGCGGGGCC
>JAOTQP010001546.1:265675-279406 GCA_026413545.1 Cichladusa arquata | reverse complement strand
GTCGCCGCTGCTGCCGCGCTCCTCCAGCGGCTACTTCTCCTTCGAGGCCGAGCGCAGCCCCGCGCCCGCCCTGGGCTGCGACAAGGCCACGCAGACCCCCAGCCCGCCCTGCCAGGCGCTCAGCCACTGCCTCAGCGCCATGGGTAAGCTCCGGGGCGGCTCCCCGTCCTCCTCCTCCTCCTCCTCCTCCTCCTTGCCGGGCTCTGCTTCCTGGCTCCCCCTCCTCACCTGGCGGGGCTTTCCTCAGAGCCCTGCAAAGCGCGGCTTCTCCTGGGGGGGTGTGGAGGGGAAGCGCCGGGGGAGATGTGTGAAGGGTGAATAGGCGGTGCGAGGGTAGATTGAAAGTGCAGGAGAGGTTTTCCCACCTTTCGTCTTCACCTGGCTGGGTTTTCCTCGCCTTCCCCTCCTTCACCTGGCAGGGCTTTCCCCAGAACCGCAGAGAACACGGATTTCTCGTGGGAGTCCGTGTGCAGGTGCGAGTGCAGAGGAGTAAAGCTGTGAGCGCCCGGCGCTGCTGCTGCTGCTCCTTGGAATGATGGAAAGCGCAGGTAGCAGCAGCACCTCCCGCATCCCAGCCCGTGGATTTTGGGAGCAGCCCGCGCTGGAGGCTCTCCCGGGAGCTCTGGGATGTGTGGAAGCTGCCCGGGCCCGCCGAGCAAACACAGCGCCGGGGAAACTCCCGCGCGTCCAGCGCCGGGGTTTTTATTACTATGATGTTTATTCTTTTCCGGGCTCGGCCAGTCGCTGCCAGGGGAGGAGGGGACAGAGCTGTTGAGTCCAGCTTCCTACTCGGGGCTCGCTCGTCCTCGCCTGTTTTGCCAGGCGAGCGGCTCCTGGCCCGTGCGGCGCCGCCGGCTCTCCTCGGCGGAGCTGCTGGAGTCATGCATCCCGAATTCCCGCTGGGAAGCGCCCGGGGGCGTTTTTCACCAGCGGCTTTGCCAGGTGAAGCTTCTCCAGCAGGGAAAACCTGCCTGCGTGTCCAGCATTCCCTTCTCCTGATGGATTCCCTTTAATGGGAGGGAACCTTTGAACTTCCACCTTTTAGCTTCCACCAGGGCACGGCGGGATAACAAACGGTGGCTCCGAGCTTTCTGGGATCTACACACCATCTTTTTTTGCTTGGTGGTGGTTTTGCTCCCTCCCGGCTCCGGGCCGTGGCTCTGGCTGCAGCGTGCCCTTAGGGAAGATTTTGTGACATTACTGCGGTAATTACAGCTTAATTCAAGTTTCACAACCTCGCCCTGGCACGGCCGGGCAGGGATGCTCCCGGAATTCCTCGCCTGGAGAGCCGAGGCTTCCGTTTCTTTTTTTCCAGGAAGAAACTGAAGTTTTCCCTGATTTCTTTTTTGTTTTTTTTTCCCCCTAAATTCCTGTGCTCTCATCAGCTGTTTCATTGGAGCCTTTGCTCTGTGAGTGTTGCTAGGGGCATCATCCTAAACAGCTATAAGCAAATGGAAAATCCTCAGTGCTGTGTAACCGGGACTCCTGGATACTCCCAGATGGATTAAGTTGGGAACCCGGAGCTACAGAGCTGTTTTATCCCCATCCAGCCCCGTGCAGCTCTCCTTGGGCATATCCATGGCTTTGCCCTGCACACCTCCTCAATCCCTGTGCCTTGGCTGGACGTGTGCCGTGGAGTTTTCCACATGGAAGTGGGTCAGTCCCTCGGGAAGGAAGCAAGGGGGATATTTTTGTTGTGCTTTTACCCACTGATTTTATCTGTTGTGAGCAGAGGCTGCAAGGTGGGGAGTTTCTCTCAGAAGCACGAGCAATAATAGTAATTATTATTTTGATTAAAGTAAACAGGCATTTCCTGCGAGCAGGATGCTCCCAGCCTCTCCCATGGGCAGTGGGGAATTGCTCCAAGGCTGCTCCAGCAGGGCAAACTCAGGCTCTGCCTCTAAAGTGCCTCTTTACATCTCACAAAACCTTCCCCAGAGGTTTCAGTGAGGGCAGATCAAGGTGGAGGCAGCCCTTGGGTTGTGTAAGGAAGAGCTGTTTCCGTGGAGGTTTTGGGAAGTGCTGCCTTTCTGACAGTTCAGGGCACACATCCAGCTGCTTCCAAAGGTGGCTTTTGGAGGGAAATACAAAAGCAGCGAGGGATGGAAGGGAACAAGGGTTGGAGTTCCAGTCTGGCATATCCAGGAAGATGCTTTTGGGGATGGCAAGGCGAGGAGCGAGGGTGAGTCGATCTGGTTGTGCCGCAGGAAGAGGCTCCGTCCTGCCTTGGGGGAAGAGGCTGGCAGGGATGGGGAATTCCCAGCTGGGAGTGTAAGTCAGGCATGACACACTCACCCTTTGTGCAGGGGCTGGGTGACTCGGAGCGAGGTATTTCGGGTCTCTCCGGGGGAAGAGGTTCCTTTCCTGCCCTCGGATTTTTCGGGCTGGAGGCACGCGTTTGCTGGCATGCGGATTTTGGGAATGTGGCTGGAGCAGGTGCTCTGCAAATGGGTTTTCCCAGCGCTGGTTTGATCCTGGTGTGCATTCCCACGAGGAGAGAAGCAGCATAAACCTCCCGTTGCTCTCAAAGGAGATTCTCCACGTGCAAATAGTTGGATTTGAGGGGAAAACCTTGAGCTGGCAATCTGCTGGCGCCGTCCCGATGCTCTTGTTTTGGAATCGCTGCCGTTTTCTCCCGGCTTTTCCAGGTGCGGGGGGTGGATACCTAACCCGGGAGCTGAAGCTGCAGTTGGGGGTCGGTTTCTTTGCCCTTCCCAGCCGGTCCCGCAGCAATTCCACGCTGGAGCATCCCAGGGGCTGGAGGCAGAGCGGCATCCCGGCGGTGCCGGGTTGTCCCCGCGTTGTCACCCTGGCTGGCTCGCGCTATGACTGTGTCCCCCCGCCCCCGAAAGCACCCGTGACAGGTTCGGGGACCAGTTATGACTGTCCCCTTTCGCTCGGCAGCGCCGCAGAAAGTCTTTTCTGAAAACCTCAGCCCGATTTCGCTCTCAGCCACCGAGCCCAGCCCGAGCGTCTCCGGGGCGGAGAGGAGCGCCGTGGGCGCGATGGAGGGTGGCGAAGGAGGAGAGGATGGAGCGGGGGATGAGGGATGGCGAAGGAGGAGAGGATGGAGCGGGGGATGCGGGATGGCGAAGGAGGAGAGGATGGAGCGGGGGATGCGGGATGGCGAAGGGCGCAGAGGATGGAGCGGGAGCAGCGCGGCTCCCTCGCGTGGTTTTCCTCACGTCGCCGGCGCTGCTCGCCTCTTCCTGCCGCGTGTTTTTGTTTGCCCGGCTGGGTGGGATTTGGGAAGGTCGCTCCGCCCCGGCAGAGCGGGGCTCGTGTGCCCGGAGCGGAGGGAGAGCCGCGCCCGGTTCATTCAGCGGCGGCGGGAGAAGCGCCGGGGGCGGGCGGCGGGCGCTGCTCCTGCGCTACTACAGCGTGAAAACAAAACACGTCCTCCGGCCAAGCTGCGCTGCCTTGGCTCGGAAACGCATTTTCCAGTCAGGTTGGAGCCAGGCTTTTATTTAATTTTTTTTTTTTTTTTTTTTTTTTTAAAGAAACTGCCCTACTAATCCTTTGAATATTTGGAAGATTGGAAGCTATTCCTGTTCCCTTGTGATTCCTCTGAAGCTGTCGTGCCAAAACACTGCTTTGTTTTGTACAGTCTTCTTTTTTTTTTTTGTTGTGTAGGGTTGTTTTATTTTGATTTTTTTTTTTTTTTAGTTTATTGTTGAGTTTTTTGGTTTTTTGTTTTATTTTTTTTAATATTCCATAAGGCTGCAGTTCCTGCTCAGATCCTGAACTTTAAGGAAAGTGGTGCTGGTACTATACATGGTCCTGTCTCTTTTTTTTTTTTCCCCCCCTCTGGCTATTTGGAGGGTTTATCACATGTTTAATAACATTTTAAGATGGAGACCTAAATAATTATCCTGCAGTATAATAAATACATTCACTCTTTCTTTTCCCTTTCAATTTGGATTTGCTGGAAATGTGGTTTCTCCACACACAAATCCAACTGTGGCTTTCTCCTCCCTATGACAAACCCATTGGTTTTCCTTGTTGGGCACTTGAGGATAATTTGGGGAAGAAAAGTGAGGATTGGATGAAAATATCCAGGCAGAGGGTTTTTAAGGTTAGGGAAGGAGTTGCTGCGGAAGGAGAAAAAGGGGGAAGAGGAGGTTTGGCAAGGGAAGGAAATTGGAGCGTGGCATCTTGGCTGTTATCCCTGTTTAAGAGGGACCAAAGCTTGGAGATGCTCCCACAGAAAGCCTGCAATAAATAGATAAAATAGTAGCACCAATAATACAGAAACAGCAAGGAATAAAAACCTGCTCATTGTATGCGGTGAGTCCCCACCTGCGCCCCTGGGATTTAACAGAGTTAAGATACAACAGTAATAAAAACTGGGAATGGGATGGGAAGGGTTGATGGGGTAGCACAGAGCTGTATGTAGCAAACTCTACACAGCTTGTTCTTGTTGCTGGTTCCCAACTCTCCCTTTTCCCCCCCAGCTTCCCGGTGGCAATCCCAGTCCCCGGGCGAGGAGGTGCAGCCGGAGATCTGGATCGCGCAGGAGCTGCGGCGCATCGGCGACGAGTTCAATGCCTCCTATTGTCCACGCAGGGTAACCTTCACTTTCCCCTCTGCACTCTCCACCTCTCTCGGAGGGAAGGGCTGAATCATTTCTGGAAACTCTCTCTCTGCGGTGAGCCTTTGGTTCACTCAGACGGAGAAAGGGCTGCGCGGGCGGGGGGGCCTGGACCAGGCAAATCAGCGGCGGCGGCCTCGAATCAATGACAAATAACCTTTAAATCGATTCAAAATAACCTTTAAATCCCTTCAAAATAACCTTGAAATCAAGTCAAAATAACCTTGAAATCAGGGCTGGAAGCTTTAGGGCACCAGGTTTGCACAAGGGTGCACAGGTGTTGGATTGGGCCTGGACCTGATGGTGACAAAGTTTGGGGGTTTTGGGGGATGCACCGTCACTTTTAGGGAAGTATTCAGTGGGATTCCCAGCCCAGCTCCCAAATCCTGGCTGCTGCAAAGAAGAGACTGGGTCTCAGAACTTCTTTCTCTTGCTAAGACTGTTTTGAAAGAGTTTTCTAAGCCCGTGAACTCGCTCACCTTGGGGTGTTGCAACCCAAATGGATGCAGCAATGGCACAGAAAAGCCCAATCCCAGTGCCAGGGCAGCCCAGCCCAGGGGGTGAAGCAAGAGGAGCTCGGAGTCTGCGAGTGCTCCCGACGGCTGCGTGTCCCTGCTTGTGGATCCTGCTGCATCCGCTGTGGGAAGAGCAGCCAGGAGTGTTGGTGGTGGAATGCTGGATCCTTACCCATCCTCTTCAGCTCCCAAACAGCTCCTGCAGTGCTTCCTCACTGCTCCCAGCGTTGGCTTTGCTGCAAAACCAGGGTCAAGCTGCTGTGATCCTGCTTTTTCCACATCATCTCCATCTGCTCCACTTTTCCCAAATGGCCTGCAAGAAAATGGTGACAAGCTGGAATGCCCAATCCAGAATCCAAAATGTGCATTTCCCGACCTCCCCCATCCAGGCTGTTCCCTTGTGATGCAGTGGCTGCTTTTTGGGATGAGAGGACATCTTGCAGCCAAAGGCAGGGATCAGCCTGTCCAGGAAGCTGGAGGCACCTGCTAGCAGCAGGCAGATGCAGAAGAGCTGGGAGAGATGCAGAGTGCCACGGAATATCCTGAGCTGGAAGGGACCCACAAGGATCATCCAGGTCCAAACTCCTCCTGCCCTGCACTGCCCCAGCAGTGTGCCTCACCACATATTCCTTGAACTCTGGCAGCCTTGGGGCTGTGACCATTCCCTGGGGAGCCTGGTCAGTGCTGCACCACCCTCATCCCATCTCCCAGAGCAGTGCCTTAAGTCTGGAGCGCTTTGTGAGGAGCAGCAGTGTCCTTCCAGCGTTACTGCTTTGGTGCTGGCACTCTCTGGGCACATGCTGCTCCCTGCAGCCCTGGGGTGGATAGGGGGGTGAATTTGATGGGAATGGGGGCGTTTCCCAGGCAGCAGCAGGGTGAGGTGCAGGGAGCATCCCCCGGGTTTGCTGCGCCAGCGATTCCAGCGCGGGGCGAGGAGCGGAACGCGGAGGTGACACGAGCAGGGGACGCCATGCACGGCCCTAAAATCCCTTTGTACCTGGTGCAGCCAGCGTGTGCCAAATCCTCACTCCCTGCACCCAAACCCGGCGGGTTCAGAGCATTTGAGCCGTTGTTTGGTGACATCCCTGAGGCAGAAAGGTCCCTTTTCCTTCGGGAAGCGTCCTGGCTGTTCTGAGCTGTCTCAGCTCCGGAGGGGAAGGCGGGAGGAAGGCGGGAGGGCTCCGGGCCCCGCCTGGCTCTGGGCTTTGCCCTTGCAGCCCGAGGGTAGGAACGGGAGCTGCAGCCGTGCCAGAGCCGCGCTGGCCGGGCAGGTCGGGGCTGTCGGACGGGTCCCGGGTGCCTGTCGGGTCCCGGGTGCCTGTCGCATTCCCCGGGGTGGGGCCTCCCCCGAGCCTCTCCTGGGACAGGGACACCGGGAAATCGGGCACTTGGCCATCCAGCCACTCCTTGTCCCAGCCAGCCTCGTGGTCCCAGGCTTTTCCTGGAAAACTGGGCACCCCTTGGCTGCTGCCACGAGCCCCAAGTGTTATCACGTCACTTCGTGCCTCTGGAATATTTTCCAGGTGTTTATGTAGCTTCATGATGCTGGGAATCAAAGTCACCGTTTTGTTTGGTTTTTCTCTCCTTCTTTTTTTTTTTTTTCCTGCTTCCTCTCTCGCAGGGTTTGTTGGAGCAGCAGGTGGGGAACCCCCAGGTGGTGATCCTGCGCCTGCTGCGTTACATCATCCGCCTCATCTGGAGGCTGCAGTGAGCCCCAGGAGCCTCCAGGACTGAATTCCTCGCTGGGAACGCCCGGGAAGGACAGACAGATGGATGGACACGTGGATGGATGTGGGGCTCCCACCCTGCCTCTCCCCCAGGACACGTGGCAGGATCCCATTCCCACTGCAGAGTGGTGTTTACTCGGTGTTTCCCTCCACTCTTTTTATTCAGTTTTTTTTTGCCTTTTTTTTTCCTTCCTCAAAAGAGTCTCAGCGAAAATCGTGTTTGGTCATCGTTGCTGGAATCCTGTGGGATGAGCCCCACGGCAGGAAAGAGGGAAACCTGAGCCACCAGGTTTGCCTTGCAGAGGCTCAGATTTCTCCCCTCTCCCTTTGCCTCCCAAAAAGGCTGGAAAAAGGGCAGGGGGATTCAATCAGCACTTCTTTTACCTGTAAATACCTAATGCTACCCCAAATCCAACTTCATTTGCATCATGCAGATCAGCCTATTTCCTGCTGACTGATTTTTTCTTTTGGATTTTGATATCTCCTATTTTTTTTTTTTTTTTGATCCACTCTGAATTTCAAGACTTGTCGAACTTCAGGGTCCAAACCATCACAACCAACCAACCAAAACCCCCAAGCCACCACCAGGTTGCCTTTTTTTTAAAAAAAAAAAACCCAAGAAATTCTTTCTGTAAAAGGTGTGAGAACGCTTCTGTAGTGTCTGCTCTCAGACGTGGGGGACTGAGCAATCCAGCAATAAAACAGTTCTGGAGGCAGGAGCAGCTCCTGGAGCGCTGGAGGCGGCGGCAGCAGGACCTGCTGTGAGTCTGGGCTGTGCAGAGGCGGTTCCAAGATTGTGTTTCCCTGGATCCCCTCCGTGTTTCTGCCCCTGGATGGAGATGGGAGGATGCCAGCCCAACGTGGATCCGTGCAGGACGTTCCAAACTGCTCTGTGTCTCCTGCCAGGGGTTCCCTCCGGCTCCCAGCAGATGTTCTTTGGGATGGGCTGCTCCGGCCATCCCATATCTATGCACAAACATCTCCCTTCCCTCAGGCTGGTGCAGGTGCTCCCCAAAAGAGGACAGAAGGAAGGCCCCATCCCAAAACCCCCTTGGAGCGGTTCTTCCCGCAGGGAGAAGCTGCTGAGTGCCATGGATGATAATTAGTGTTAATTAGCGATGGGCAGAGCCCAGTGGGACCTCTCTGCACGAGTTTTGCCAATTCTATTCCCTTTTTTCCCTTGGAAGTGCAAGGTGAGCAGCAGCTGCAGGAGCAGGGGATGTTTTGGGAAGGGCATTTTGGAGCCCTTTGGGGGGAACCTTTGCACTGGTGGGAGGGAGCTTGGCCAGGGCACATCCTGCTCCTCATCCCCTGGGATTTGCCTCTGGCTTTGGCTCCCCGTGGCTGTGCTGCCACCAGGGATTTCCCATGGAATTCCACTGGTAAAATTAAACTAAATGGATAAAACTCTGCAGCAGAGGTGGGAGGAACCCAGTGAGATTTTTCTCTTTTTTTTTTTTTTGTTTGCTCCCAGTTGAGTTCCATCATTGCTGGTGGATGAAATGGTGCTTTGGGATCTCCCAACCTTTGGCATCCCAGAATGTGTCCCTTGGAGTACACCAAAGAATCACCAAAGAGCACTTTACCCCATCCTCCCACGGAGACAAAAACTCATTTTAAGGGAAAAACAAAAAAAATTCAAGCTATTGGCAAAGTCTCCCAGGGCCTTCTCCACAGGAGGAGCCCCCAGCCAAAAACCATAGGAAAAGGAACCCTCAAAAAGCAGGATTCCTGTGAGGTTTAGTGGGAAAAAGCCTCCCAAAAAAAGCCTCAAAACAGAAGAATGCTATAAAATAGGGATTTCTGCTCCCTTCAGCCACCTTGGCTGCCTGCTCTGGGTCGTGTAGCCTGTGCTCTGTGTTGCACCAAAAGGATGAAGAGTTTTCCTTGGAAACCAGATTGATCCCATTCTTGCTCCTCTTTCCCACCAAACTGTAAATACCCAAATATTTATTAGAGTAGAGCATCATATTATTTTCATCATCTGAGCCAAATATCTGTGTGCAATGTACTCCCTCTCCTTTCTCTCCTGTAAGTTTTGTACAGCTTAAAAATACTTAAAAAACCTAAAAAACAACCAACAAAAAAAAAAATCCTGTTTTTTTCTACACTTTTTTAGAGTTGAATTGGTAAAAACTGTAGGTCCTTTTTTGGTTTTTTTGGTTTTTTTTCCTATGTAATTAATGCACTCTACTGTTTAATGCTGTAACTTGTAGAAATGTTGTATATTTATTTCCTGCTTATTTAAGTTCCTGTGAAGATTTGGTTTCCTCCCTGCCAGAAGTATTGGATCCCCTTCCAAAGCCATCGTGGTGTGGATAACAAGATTTTAAATTTTTTTTTTTTTCTTTTTTTTCTTCTTTCCTCCAAGTGCCTAAGTCCCCACTTCCCAGGAGTGATTTAGGCACATCAAAGACTTCAGCATTAGTGAAATCCAGTGGGAATTTGGAATTTGGCTCCTCCAGCCCCCTGGGATTGCTCCAGCCAGGTTTTCCTGGAGCACCAATCCCGTGGGATCACGTGAATCACTAAATTGAGTCGCAGGACCCAGCATATGTAGCATTTTTTGACTGCAATTTCCCTGCCTTCCTTGTGTTTTGCACTGATGAATTTTGGACAGGGTAATTGCCACTTTACTTGTGCAATACTGCTGTAAATAATCGCAAGAGCCTTGGTTTTTTTGGGGGGGTTGCTTTTTTTTTTTTTTTTTTTGGTTTTGTTTTTAAGAATCTTTTAATGTTCTTGATGAGTTTTATATGAATAAAAACTTTCAACTATTTGTCCCAACTGCTGGTTCTTTCGTGGGGGTGGAGGTTCTCCTGAGAAGAGGATATTTGTTGCTTTTTCACCCATTTTCCCCATTTTCCATCCATTCTCCCTCCAGCCTGGTGTTCCCCTCTCCATTTTGGTGTCCTGGAGCTCCAAGATGCCTCAGGCCACCCAAAATGCAGCTCCTGAATGAATCTGCTTTGCCAGGTGCTGCCTTGAGTGTTCCCAACCCCAAAAAGCTGCTCCAGCTGGGAGATATTTGGGGATTCCTTGGGATTTTTTGGCTTTTCCTCACATTTATGTGCTCAAGCCCAGCTGATGGGCACTTTCCATGCACTTCTTGTCCCCAGCAGCTTTTCACTGGCATTGAAGAAGTTTTGAGGTTTATTTCATTCTTTGTGTCTTGGTTTATTTTTATTTTGTTATTTAATGCATTTATGAACATTATTTTGATTTTGTTATGGAGCATCACTGTTTTTTTCCCCTTTTATTATTTCACATGGCAGTTTGTATTTTATACTTTTAAATCTGCTCCTAAAAATTCCCATCCCACCTTTCTTCTGCCTTGGCCCTTCATCCCATTTGTCCCTCCTCTCCCTCCACTTATTCCTCAGCAGCCACCACCTGAAAAGGATTTCAAAACAACACCCCCCCCACCAAGTCCTACTTGATAAACAACCTAAAAAAAATTCTGGATTTTTTTTTTTTTCTTTTTTGTTCTTGAGTGTGTTTCAAATTACAGAAGTTCCTGAAAGGGAAGTTTATTGGTTTCAGGTGCTATTTTGGGGGCTTCTTTAACTCACAAAAAAAAGGTTTAATTGCCAGGCCGAGCCTGGCTCCGCTCTCCCGGTGGCTCTGTGGTCCTGTTGGGATTTGGGGGCTCGTGGATGAGTCCAGGTGAGTTGTCACACCTGGGGCATGGCCCTGCTGAGACTCAGGATGGGAGGAGCTCGTGTGACCTGCCTGAACCCAGTGGCCTTGGTGACAACGGGACGGGAAGCGCTGGCCCTGTCGGGATCTGGCCATGGCCAGCTCCAAGGGGGTCATGGCCACCTTGAAGGGGGTCCTGGCCCAGCTTGGCCTTGGCCGGGCTCAGGTTGGCCACAGCCCATGTTAGCCATGGCCAGATCCAAGGTGGTCACGGTTCAGGTTGGCCAAGGCTCAGTTCAAGTTGGCTAAGACCAAACCCAAGGTGGTCATGGTTCAGGTTAGCCAAGGTCCAGTTTAGGTTGGCCATGGCCAAGTCCAAGGTGGTCATGGTTCAGGTTGGCTAAGACCAAATCCAAGGTGGTCACGGTTCAGGTTGGCCAAGGCCCAGTTTAGGTTGGCTAAGACCAAATCCAAGGTGGTCATGGTTCAGGTTGGCTAAGACCAAACCCAAGGTGGTCACAGTTCAGGTTAGCCAAGGTCCAGTTTAGGTCGGCCATGGCCAAGTCCAAGGTGATCATGGTTCAGATTGGCCAAGGCCCAGTTCAGGTTGGCCAAAGCCAAGGTTTGGCCAAGGCCAAGTCCAAGCTGTTCCCAGCCAAGACAAAGGTGGTCCTGGCCAAGCCCAGAGTGGTCACGGCTCCACCAAACTGAGGTTGCCCTCAGCCCAGGCCCACTAAAGCCTCATCAGTGGCCCTTCCCCACAAACCAGGCCCTTAAATTCTAGGAGCTCCTAAAGCCCCCAAGCAATTCTGTTTTAAGGGTGACAGATCACCGTTATTCCTTGAAAAGGAGCAAGCTCCCAGATTTTATCAATGGGAAAAGCCACAGCTCCCTGTGTCCATCACAGCTGCCCTGTGCTCCCGCTGTTGGGGACACCCACAACAGACATTCCTGCACTCCCACACCCCTGCTGGCCTGGGGAATGGCAGCTGAGGGTGACATTCCAGCCATCCAGAGCCACGGGAGCCACACCAGCCTCTCCCCACGCACAGAAAGAAATATATTTATTTTTTTTTTCCAATGACTCGCCGCTGACCTTTCAAACACCTGTGCAGCCCAAACCAGCTAAAAATAGCCCCCGAACTTTGCATTTGATTTTCATATTGCAACAAAGCTCACTCTTTCCAGTGCCTTTTCTGCCTTTTCTGGCAGCTCCTGGGATGCTCGACCTCTCCTGGGGTCATGCCCAGTGCAGACGGAGATGGGAAGCGTTGGATACCAGGCAGGTCCCTAAAAGCAACAAAGGGATGTTAAAGGTGCTCTAGCGGGGTTTTTATGGGGTGTGAGACAAGCTCAGGGACGGCTGGACCAAGGGGACCCTCCTGCTGAGCATCCCAAACCCCTTTCCTGTGGAATTTTGAAAAATTGAGCCCTGCAAGGCAAGGGAAGGCAGACAGCAGGTTACCCCTGCTGGAGACATGGCTGTTCCAACAAAAGCTGGTCCTGTGGAGCTCAGGGGGCCTCACTCAGCCCTTGTGGGGACACAGGGCCCGTTCTTCCCGGGTTTGATGGATTTCTCCTGGCTGGGTTTGTGACAGGCTCCTCCATCCCTTTTCCCGGGAGGACACAGGGGCAGCCGGCGCTGCCCGGCCTCCCACACCTCACCTCGCTGCAATTACAGGCAGAGTGGGCTGAGCCAGGAGCTTTCTGACAATCCCACAGCTCTGCTGGCTGGTAATTAGTGGGAACAAAGTTGGGGAGATGGCAGGGTGGCCGTTCCCTGAGGAGGGAGAGGATGGTGAGCGCCGCAGCTCTGCCTCTCCGCATCCTCACACCCCGCGCTGAAGAAGCTGGGATTTGCAGAAGTCACAGTGATTTCCACATAAATAATCCCCCTGAGATTTGAGGGAAGAGCCATGGGATGCCCTCGAGCCCAAATTCCAGCACCCTTCCCTCCTGGAGCCAGCAGGGTCCCCCATGAGCTGGGAGCAGAGGGGACAGTCACGAGCGCCTGCCATTGCCATTCGAGCAACTTTTGGGCAGAAATGGGTTTAAAAATAGGGGTTTTATGATAAACAAGGTAACCTCATACAGGAAGTGAGCTGCAAATACTAAAACATGTTGTACAAAGCTGGTAAGAGAACAGAGCTGCCCCACAGAACCGAAAAAACAACAACAAACCCCAAGCCCTCCAAGGGGGGAGCCCAACAGTTTCTTGGGGGTTTTTAATACATGTTTTTTTGGGTTTTTTTTGAAGGGGACAAAAAGGGATGAACTGAGGGGAGAGAGGGCTGGAGGAGTGAGAGAATTTTCTCCTCTCCACATGGCCCTGAAGTAAAGGTGATGCCAAGGCAGCTCCACGATGTGAACCCCGAGTCTGAGAGTGCCGGGACTTCAAACAGCGTCGGGTGCTGCTGCTGCAAAGGTTAAGAAGTTTTCCTCCCGAAACCCCGAGTGTGGGCTGTGAAAGAACATGGTAATGAAGAAAAATTTCCCCAGGGCTGCTCTTTGATTATCACCAAAGCCATCGAGTTTCAGTTTGAGTGATTTGTATTTATTTATAAAAACAAAGATGAAATAAGTAGAACGAAAACAAAAACCTCATCCTAATTTCTGAGCTGGAGCCTGATTTATTCAAGCAGAGACGTTCAGGTAGAGCAGGCTGGGCTGAGAAAATGAGCTGAGTTACCCACGTGCTGCAGGGCACATTTTTTAAGGTTAAAAAAATACCATAAATCCCCCCCCTCCAGAAACACATCCAACCACCCTCGTCGGTGCCAAAATGCTGATTTACGAGTCCCTGGGCTGGGCATCAGCTCCAGCCACGGGCTTCAGCCCTGGTTTGGTGCTGGAGCATCTTAATTCGAGTGGGAGAACAAAAGACATTTCTCTTTTCATGTGTTTTCACTTCCATCGTGAGAGAACTGGTTAAAAAAAACACACAAAAAAGAACTTCAGTGGTCTCTCAGCCTCCACCGTGTTGTTTTTCTACCTATTTTCTGTTGGCTTTTGTTATCAGTCTCATCTGCAATTTGTGGCCGATTCTGTCGTGTTTCAGGCAGACAACGTGTTCCCAAAAGTGCTTGCAACCTTTTCGCGAGGGTACAGCGGCCAGGGGAGGCACAGGGGAACCACAGCACAACGAGAAAAAGGGCAGAGGGCACCCCAAAACCAGCCCCTGCCCAAATCCCCGTCCCCAAGGCGGGGAGCAGCCCCCGGGCACTGCTGGCTGACCCCAAACCCCCCCCTGCCCGCCCCT
>JAOTQP010001546.1:246342-261471 GCA_026413545.1 Cichladusa arquata | reverse complement strand
GCTAGAGTAGACAAAAAAAAATATCTGCTGGCATGCCCAGCCCAAGGCCATCACCTATCTTCTGCTCCAGGAGAGGAGGAAGCAGCGCTGGGGATGCTGGAAGCAGGAGAGTGGGATTGCTGTCCCTTTGCTCCCAGTGGGTTTTGGGCTGTAGGGTGGGAATGATCCATGGATTTGTGCATCCCAGGCAGGATGCTCCACCACAGGGATTCACCCCTGTGCTTCCCACATTTTTCCTTCTCCAGCCATTTAATGGCAAGGGGTCAGGATCAGCTTCCCTGGGAAGCTGATTCCTTAGCCCCATCCAGCACAGTTTCTGCTGGAATGTCACAAACACTTTGATATTAATGGGAATGATGGGGGATGTTGGGATGACAGCAGAAACTTTGGCTCCAGCACCCTTCCCTGGGCTGCAGGAATTCCTGCCCTTCCCAAGCAGGAGCAAGGGACAGATGAAAATCCATCAGCCAGGGAAAACTGTAGGAATTCCATTATTTTCAGTCTCAAATTCCCCACACACCAATTCCCAAAGCCACCAGTGCATCCCCTGCCATGGGGATCCCTCCATGGATCCCAGACCTGACCAAATCCATCCCAGAATCCATCCTACCTGGCCTCTCCTCTCCCGGCCGCAGCTCCCATCCCAAGTGGGACGTGCTGAGGGTTTTTATGGCTCTGTCCCTCCCTCCAGGATGTGGGGAGGGAGATTTTCCCATGGCCCAGAGGCTCTCCCACTTCCCCCATCGGGAAAGGATCAGGGAGTTTTTTCTCATCAGAAAGAGCCTGTGCTGGGAAAGGTCTCATTTCCCAGGACCTGGAGCCAAATCCACGGGGATCACTGGCAGAGGGGTCTGGGAAGGGGATGAGATATTCCAGAGTGGAAGCAGGAGGCTTTTTCATCCAGGGAATGCATCCCTAAGCTCTCAGGCACCTGGACACTCTTCCAGCCTGGAAATCCCCGTTTTTCCCCCATTCCCACCCAAAAGAAGCCGTGACCTCCCAGCAAATCCCCTGGGAAAGGCTCTGGCTGCACATGAGGGATGGAAACCAACCCCATTCCCTAGGGATGCTCATCCCACTCTGAACCCTTTCCCTCCCAGCTAAGGGATCTCTTCCCTCTGCCCTGCAGCACAGGGGTGGCCCTTCCCCTGCTGGTGTTCCCATTTTGGGATTTTCCCACTCCATTCCCACCCCGTGCCCTTTGGAGCTCCTGGGTTTTGGGAAAACAACGCATCCCACGGCCGGCTTAGGGCAGGGCCGGGCTCCAGGATCCAGCTGGAGTTTGGAGATGACTCAGGAGCACGGGCAGCCCCGGGGGGGTGACACAGAGGGAAGGGGGAGCCCCAGGGGAGGTGACACAGAGTGAAGGGGGAGCCCCAGGAGCCTTTAATCAGCCTTTTCCAATTCCACGCCAATCAAACGTGGATTTGGGACACCAGAGAGGCAGCTCGGGTGCAGAGGGGTTTGGCACCGAGTGCCCCATGGCCATGCCATGAAAATTCCAACATCAGTCCCTGTCCTCAGGACCTGCTGGTGGCTTTAACCCTTGCAGCACTGTCACTGCAGCACAAGGAATATCCAGGCAGTGCCTGAGGGAGCTGCCAGAGGATGGGCCATGCCCTGGCTCGGCTGAGGGAGGAAAACCACCCAAAACCATCCCCTTTTTGTCCTCATCTGTGGCTTTCACCCATTTCCCATCCAGCTCCCTTGGCTGAGACTCCAGGGATCACAAACCTCCAAACGAACCCAGGAGCTGTGGAATTCTGGAGCACCACACTGGCTACAGAGGGACCAAATGCTTGGATGTTCTCCCCCCGCAAAAAACAAGGAGCTGGATGCTCCTCTTTTTCCAGTGCTTCCCACAGACACCCCTGGAGCTCCTCCCAGCTGGTGGGAAATGCCCTTCCTGGAAGAAACCACACCACGAGCATCCTATGGGAAGGAGGAACATAAGGATTGGGAGTATTTTCCACTCAGCCTGCTCCCTTTCCACCTTTTTGCCCTTCCAAAATTCCAGCAAGACAGGAAAACGTGCTGGCAGTGATTAGCATGTCCCTGGAAAACGCCAGGTTGCTGGCTCAGCTCCCAAATCCAGCTCTCCAGAAACCCCCAGAGCGACCGCGAGCTTTAGGGAACGCCAGAGAATCGTCGCCAAAAATCCCATTTTCCTTCTGAAAGGGGTGGAAACTGCTCCTGCTGGATATTCCCAGCGGGATGGAGCTGCTGTAGGATGGCAGATCTCAAAGGATCGTGTCACAGTGCGTCACCTGTGGGGCTCAGCCACATCCACATGGGCAAGGTGATGACTCAGGATCCCTTGGGATGGCCGGAATCCCGCGGGATCCGGCTGCTTTGCCGGGCATGCCGGCACCTGCCTTCCCGCAGAGCGAGCAAACAAGCTGCTAAGTCACTGCAAAACCATGAAAGCAAAACCACAGAGCCCCAAAGCGCCTCTGAGTCACTCCCCGGCCGCCGCCACGGCCCCACAGCCCTCCCAAAAATTCGCCGCCACCTGCAGCTGCTGATCCCCGCTCCAAAGGGCAGCTCCTGAGGTGCTGGAAGGCGTTTCCAGCGGGGAAAGCCTCTCTGAGCGGGCTCAGGCATGGATGGAGGAGCTGAGGTGATGCCCACACTCACCTGGCAGCCCCCACTCACTCCTGATTTCCCGTGAGCTCACCTGGAATTTCTATCGTTATTTAAAAGCGAGCCCAGCGCTCCCGGGATTAGTCACTGCTGCCATGAGTCACGGAGCTTTGGCCGCCCAATAAACCCGGGATTGTCGCCATCCCGGCTCCGGGCTTGCCCTGGGGACACCTTTGGGTCACCGGTGCCCGGTTCGGAGCCGCCTCCCGGTACCGCCGCTCCCCGGAGCTTTGCCCGTGGGATCCCGCACAGCTGGAACCGCTGGGATCGCTCCCAAAAAAGCGCGTTCGTGCCACAGGTGGGCATGGCGACGGGGGCGAGGGATGCAGGCGGGGGGCAGCGCAGCCACGCCGGTGGCCACCGTGGCGATGCCGACAGAGGTCACTGTTGCCGAAAAGTTGCGAGCCCCAGCCAAAAAAAAAAAAAAAAAGCCAAAAAAAAAACCAACGGGAACTCGGTGGGGAAGGCGGCGATGGGGGCGGGCTGGAACAGGGACCTTCCCGGGAATGATGCACCGGGAGCGCATCCATGGGATGGGATGAAGAAGCCGCGCTCTGGCCCAGCCGCGACCAAAGAGGGATCATGAGGATAATTCCCTCCTGGAGAGGATAATTCCCTTCTGGAGAGGGAATTACGATCCCGAGGGAGAAAGCTGAGCCAGGGCAGGAAAAGGAGGGAGCGCCGGGACAGCCCAGACACACAGCAGTGCCCAGGGAGCCGCAATTTGGGATGTATTGGATGGAAGGAGGTGGGAGAGAGGGAGAGGCAGGAGGGGAACTCCCTTTGCCAGCCCAAATCCCAAAGGAGGGCACAGAACGAGCGGGAGAGAGCGGCACAAAATGCCCCAAAGAGGTGACTAAGCACTGTGGAGGTAGGAACGCGCCATTACCGTGGAATCAGGGAATGATTTTGGGGTGGGAATGCTCCATAAAGCCCATCCCGTCCCATGGGCAGAGCCACCTTCAGGCTGCCCCAAACCCCGTCCAACCTGGCCTGGGACACTTCCAGGGATGGGGAATGGGGGACCAGGGAGAAGCTCCACATCCCACCCTCCACATCCCACCCTCCACATCCCGCCTCCTCCTTCCCCGTGCCCGAGCAGCGCCGCTTCCCTCCCGGAGCATCCCTAAATTCCTCCCCGCTCCAGGGCGCAAATCCCAAACTCTCCCGCTGGTTCTACGGCGGTTTTTTTTTGGTTCGTTTGTTTTTCCCGCGCAACTCCCGTTAGCAGGCGAAGGGATCATTGCCTTACCTGTCGTTTCCCGGCGCTGCGGGCGGCTGTTCCCGGTTTTTCCCGCGTGGAGCCGGGAAGCGCAGCCCCGGGCATCCCTTAACGGGCGCGGGCGCGCTGTGCCCCGATCATTGGTCCAGCTCACGGCAGCCGCTGCTTTCAAATTCTGCCGGAGGAAACAGGAAGCCCCAGAGCTCCTCGCCAGAGCCTCCCTCGCCCACCCCCGCCCTTCCCAGCCGCTCGCTTCCCTCGCCAAAAAAAGCCGGGAATGGCGCTTTTCCCGCATCCGGCGGAAAGCGGGAGCATCCCGAGGTCCTGGCAGGGAGATGCTCGGGTTCGCGCTGCTCGTGTCGTTCTGACTGTTCGTGGGGTGAAATGAGTCCTCGGCTTCCAGTTTGCCCGGCCAGCAGGCAGCGTCACCCTGGGAATGTGGGATAAAACGCCACGGATCCATCGGGACGCCTCCAGGTTTCTCAGCTTTCCACCCCAAATCCAGCATTTGGATTTTCGGCTCTTTTGTCCAGCTGAGCTAAACCCGGGAGGTTCATTCATTCTGGCGCTCGGAGAGAGGCTTGAGGAGGTAAAAAAAAATTTAAAATCTGTCTTTGGAGAAGTCGTGGGGAGTATCATTCCCCATCCCTGGAAGTGTCCGAGGGTTGAATGGGGCTTTAAGGAAGGTGTCCCTGCCCATAAGGTCCTTTCCAACCCAAACCATTCCAGGATTCCATGAAAGCCCAGTGCCATTCCCCCTGGGAAATCAGCACTTTGTGCTTCCCATTTCCTCAGTTTGGAAGTTCCTTCCCTGAGCTGTACCCACTTCCCAGGGGAAGGAATATCCAGGATAACCCCATAAAACCTCATGGCTCCTCTGATTCCCCATTTGCTCATGGGTTCATTGAATTCACATAAAGAAGGTGCTTTAGGTGGACTAGGTGTGGTAAATTGAATTAATTAAGCTGTTTTTATTAAATTAGAACAGCTTCTGAACAGCTTAAACAAGAAAAGGGATGAGAGCTGGAATTTGTCACAGGCTCTGCTTCCTTCAGGATACCTCAAGCAACTGGAAAACCTCAGTTAATACACAATAAATTTGTTTTTTATAAAAATAAGGTTTGTCTCATTTTCCTGCTTTTCCTCTCTTTTTAATCACTCCTGCTTGTCCTCCTCCCTCTATCTGACCCTGTGCAAAATCCTTGAGGATTTGGGAAAAAACAGGGAGAAATCGGCACAAATCCCACAGAACAGGATTGAATTTGGAACCACAATAATCAGAATCCAAGCCTTTGGCACTGGGTGAGTAATCCCTCAACCTCTGGCTGCTTTTTATGGAATAATTCCGTGTGTTTGGTGACAGATTAGGGAACCAACAGGGAATGAGCCCTGTTCCAGGTCCATCCAGGGGGGATACACAAGGAGGAAGGAAGTGTTTAAACCAGGAATTATTTCCATTGTCTGGAACTAAGATCCACCACAAGCAAAGGAGTTCTAAAACCAAGGAAAAGCACCATTCCCAGCCAAGACCTTCCCCAAATTCCCCACAAAAACGACACATTTGCAAACAAGCCTTCGTTACAAAAGTAAATTATTATGACCCCACTTTTATACCTCTCTTTTTTTTTTTTTTTTTTTTTTTTGGTAACAATTTATACATAACTCCTGGTCGTGGTTGCCACAGCTGGGGGTGAGTCTGGCGACTGGGGAGGTCCCAAAAAGAAGGAGATTTTGGGAAGCTGGGTGGGGCTAGAGCACCATGGCCTGGGGATTCCCGAGGAGCAGCGGAGCCAGGCGCAGCAGCGCCCGCACAGGCACGCGCAGCCCCCGCAGCTTCAGCAGCAGCTCCGAGAAGTTCCTGCTCCCTGAAAACATCCAAAGCAAAGGAGAAAGGTGTAAAAATGAGCCAAGGTTTGCCCAGAACCAGAGGGGGAAGCTGCAGGGGGGTGTCATGCCGTGGATCCATTCGTTCGTTGTGTGCTGGTTGAGAAGTTCTGTAGGAGATCTCAAATCTGTTTTTTAAAAGAGATCCCAGATCCAAGAAGGAGAACAGAGAGGAACAGAACACCCAGAAGAGAGGTCTGAAACAGACCCAGACACAGGAATTTGCGGCTGGCACAGGATTCCTGGGATAGGCCCCAGATCCCTCGTGGATGTGGTGACATTCCTGCCCCAGCCCTAAACAAGGAACAGAGCTCCCAAAATTCCAGCTGAGTTTCTTTTCCCAGAGTAACCTCAGCACTGCTGTATTCCCAGGCTGCTGGAGGGCAAGGAAAAGCCACCCAGTGAAAAAGGATCCAGGATTTCCCCGAATCCCAACCCCAGACTCACCTTCCAAGCCCCCAGCTGCCAGCTGCCCTGGTGTGGGCACGGAGTGGTAGATGAGGAAACAAGCCAGCATGCTCAGCTGGGATTCCTCTGGGGCCTGCCCACTCAGGTAGGAATGCAGGGACACGTCCCCTCCGGCTGCAAGGCACAAGGAATACCTTTGGTGACGTTTGGGAAGCAGGATTTCCACAGATAAATCCCACTGAAGTCTCCATTCCCCACAGGAGGTTGTTTCCTGACCTCCTCCCTTCTGCCATGACCACCCTGTTTTCTTTTCCTCTGGGAAAATTCTTCCTGTGCAAGATGAGGAAGGAATTTTCTCTGGGAAACATCAACTTCCCTGCTAAAACCCCCCCTCTATCACTCAGTTTTCCAGGGAATGTTACACACCAAACTGAAAATGCCATCTCTTCCCTCATCACTTTTCCATACTTTTGAGGCAAAAATCAACCTGGATCAGCAAGACAAGAACCAGGTGAGCAACAGGGGATGGAAGGAGATGGGCTTTAAGGTCCCTTCCAACCCAAACCATTTCAGGATTCCAACACTGCTTGGACTGAAATTCCTCCTTGCCTTGAAGCCACTGATCCAAGGTGTTATCTATGGTGCACTTCATCACAGGCAGGAATTCTGAGTTCATGAAGAGCCCTCGGGTTGGATTCCTGCTCATCCTCTCCTGGTGGCTCCGGGAGCTGAAGAATTCCAGCACCAGCTTCATCTGCCACAGCTCAAAGGTCTCGGACATCTCCCTCCTTTCCAGCCTCCTCACAGCCTGGCAGAGGGGGAGAGTGGGAATGGGAGCAGGAATGGAACAGGCAGGAAATGACTCCTGAGCCCTTGCCCTCCCTCCTCTGGAAAAGCACATGGAATGGCTGCTCTCTGCCCCCCAAAAAGAGGGGAAGGGTTGTTCCCAACAGGAACAGGAGCTCCCCACCTGGTCGATGGCAATGTACGTGGGCAGCATCTCCGGGTTCTCCTGGGTCACACACTCATAGAGGATGGAGGAGAAGAGATCCAGGATTTCCTGTTTCTGAGGGAAGACAGCTGTCAGGCACAACTGATTTGTTCCTGCCTCCATTGAAGTTAATCCATGCAGTGACATCACAGGAATTTGGGTAATTAATGATACCGCTTGACTTCTTCCTTGGGATAATTAAACTGGGGTTTATGCCCTCCCTTAAGTATCTTTTAAAGAAACTCCATATAAAACACCTTCTGTGACTTCCCCTAAATGCTTCAGGATTTGTTGAACACGTTCCTCAAGGAATGGGACAAAAAAAAATCCCGAAATCAAACCAATGGGAATCAGAGGATCCCTTGTATTACACAGCATCCTGCAGGATATTCCCTGTTCCTGGTGACTGCAGGGCTAAATTCTGCTCTAGAGCTTAAGGCAGGTTTTCCCTACCTTTTATCCATGGGTAAGTGTTGGGATACACCAACTCTTCCTACCTGGCCCATGTTCACAGTTGGTTTGCAAAAATAATCGGCGAAGGAAAAGAGAGCGGGATCGGAAGTGAAAGCGGAAATTGCTTCTGGCTGGAAAATAAAAGGGATTAAAACACATTCCTAAAATGAACTTTTTGGATTTGTGCACAAAGATAACAAAACCCATTGCCAAAGTGTCCAGAACACAAGGGAGAAAACTGGAACCCACACCAAAGGTTGGAATCCATGTCTAAAGACTGGATTCAATGATCTGAAAGTTGGACTCAATTTAAAGGCTAAGCTAGGTGATCTAAAGGTTGGACTCAGGGATCTAAAATTTGGATTCAGTGATCTAAAGGCTGGACTCAGGGATCTAAAATTTGGATTCAGTGACCTAAAGGTTGGACACAGGGATCTAAAATTCTGATTCAGTGATCTAAAGGCTGGACTCAGGGATCTACAATTTGGATTCAATGATGTACAGGTTGGACTCCAAGATCTAAAATTTGGATTCAGTGACCTAAAGGTTGGACTCCATAATCCAAAGGCTGGACTCAGTGATCTAAAATTTGGATTGAACGATATAAAGGTTGCACTCCATAATCTAAGGCTGGAGTCAATCTAAAAGTTGGATTCCACCATCTCAAGGTTGGACTCCATAATCCAAAGGCTGGACTCCAAGACCTAAAACTTGGACTCAGTGACCTAAAGTTATACTCCATGATCTGAAGGCTGGACTCTAAGACCTAACACTTGGATTCAGTGACCCAAGGGCTGCACTCCACGCTCCTGGAGGGCTTCCCTGACTCCAGGGGCAGGCTGTGTCAGCAGGTGGCTGCCCTGTGAAGCCCCCAGGACCCCCTCTCCCAGCAGCAGCGCTCCGGGCAGGACGCTCCCCGCAGCGGTACCTTGAAGGCGCGCGCCTCGCAGCTGCGCTGGGTGACGGTCTGAGCCAGCAGGCTGCGCCAGCCCATGGGATCCTCCTTGTAGGAGAGCTGCCCTGCCCGCAGCTTCACGTACAGGATGCCACCCTTGGACAGGATCGACCTGCATTGGGTCAGAGAGGAAATTCAGGCTGGGTATTGGGAAGGAATTGCTCCCTGGCACGGGGTGACCAGAGATTTAATTTAATCCTTCCAGCTGACAAGGGGGCGATCGGTGATTGGACTCGTTACCCTGGAGCTCTTTTCCAACCTGATTGATTCACGGCAAGTAAACGACCTCAAAGCAGCACATTACTGAGCAAAGACACAGCTGCTTTCTCCCACCCCTCACTGGGGAGTGTAAATTTGAGAATGATTCCCTCCCTCCCCGCCCCCCCAGATCCTGTGTTCCGGTAAAATCTCTGGTTCCCACAGCTGCCCCCCACGTTTCCAGCGCGTCACGAGGGCGGGTGGCACTTGGTGACATGGGGTGACACGAGAAAAAGAGCATTTCACAGGGCAGTTACAGTCCCCAACAGTCTGGGAAACGTGACATCACCGCCACTCAAAACCAAACCAAAACCATGAGTTGTAGCTGCTCTCTGCTGCCTCCATCCCACTGCCACTCTCTGTGGGTTTTACTATCAGGTTTTCCCCAGCTCTGTTTTTTTGCATGAATTATTCACCTCAATGGGTGAAACCCAATGCTGCAGTTTCTTTCTCCCCCCGCCCCAAAGTGCTGTCAGACGCACAACAGTGACTTGATGAAACCCAGGTTTCTTTCTGAGCTGTGGGAGGGTTTAAAAAAACCATGAAATACGATTACTACGAGGTCATGATTCAGTTGGGCATTAAAAAAACACTTACTGGAGATGAGTCGTCCCCTTGCTTAAATCTATTAATAATTCCCAGTACCGGGGGCCCTTCACTCTGATCTGTCAATAGAAACATTTTATTACTAAATAGAACCAGAATCATTGAATTAAGAGATTTTTTTCTGGGCTGTTTTATAGTGTTGCCCACACAGAAAATTCAGGAGGAGGTTTGTGTCTTCTACAGGGAATTCCCTGCTGCATCAGGATCTTGATCAAGACAGAAGACAGAGAATTGTCTTTGGAATCATAATAGGACAGTGTCATTCAGAGCCAGGCAAAGGAATCAAAAAACCAGCAGATGAGATTTGTGGCACAAAATCCAGGTGATTTCCCACCAAAACAGAGATTTCCTCTACCTGCTTCAGCAAGTGGAGCTCTGGGAGAAGCGTGGGTGCCATCAGCTCCTCGGTGGCCTCCCCGTACCACTGTGTGCCCTGCAAAATGTCAAGGGAGCCAAGGGTCAGAAAAGCTCACTTCCATGGGAAAAGGAAGGAAAATCATGGGGAACAACTGCCCTGGCAGCAGGCAGGGGGGTCTGCTCCCAAGGAAACACAGGACCCATGTCAGGAAACACAGACTTCCCAAGCTGTGTTTTCCATGCATGGATGGATCAACACCCAATGCTGGGCAAACATGAAATGTGGAGGTTTGGGAAGCCAGCTGTAATGGGAACATGGAGAACTCTTTGCCTGCAACTCTTCCCCCTAAAAATTCCAAGGACTCAGTCCTGAGCATCTCCCTTCTCCCATTTAACATAAATCCCACAGAAAGAACCCTTCCCTGAAGGACACCTGATGGAAGCACCACGGAGAAACACCAAGTTGCTCATCTCAGAGTTAGGAGAAGGCTTGGAAACCCACAAATGGTACCAGCCACCTCTGTGCCTTTGGAAATCCTTCTGAAGAGGGAGAAGAACCTGGGTCAGCCAGGACACCCTTCCTTGCCCATTTGGTGACTCTCCTTGTCCTCCCTTCTGCTCTCCAGGTGCCACCAAAGCACACCTGAGGTTGGTTGAGCCCAACCCTTCACTTTTTTGTGCAGAATTCACCTCGTCTCCACCACAGCTTGAGACCAAACTCAAGACTGGAGGCCACTCCAACAAAAATAAAATAAATCCCTGTGTCTGCTCACCCCACAGCTCCTCCCAGCCACGTTACCTTGTAGGTGACCTCTATGAGGGCATAGCAGGGGGTGTTGGAATCCACATCCACAGGGGTGAGGAGCCTGGGCTCAGCTGCCAGCACGTACAGGTGACGCAGAGCCTGCAGGTGGTACCTGGGGTGGGAAGCAGGAGCTCAGCACGGGCTGGGAATGACCCCACACACCCAATTCCAGCTCCACACCCAGTTCATGTAGCCATGGGATGGGTTAATTAACAGAACAGGGCTCAATGAGCAGAACCAAAGTGGTTAAGGGTCATGAATGGACAGATCTTCCATGAAAATCTTTCCAGCTCAGCAAACTGGAGCACAGGAACACAGCAGAGCTGGTGTTTCCTCACTGACCAAAGATCCCTACCACTGTCACTTATTTCTTCCATTTCCCACTTTTTTTTGGTAAAAATCCATCCTTTGTCTTTTGTAAGGAAATGGGATCCCCACGCAAGCCTCACCGATTATCCGTGCTGTGAACAGGGAAGTGAGGGTACAGAGCACACAGGAGAGCAGCAATGGAGGAGTTGGACGTGCTCAGGGAATATCTGCAGGGAAAAATCAACATTTATCCTTTAGTTTTCCTTCAAAAAAACACAGGAAGCCAAAATATTTTGGTGAGATGAGGAAAGGAATTTCCAGAAGAGCACGAAGACAACAAGACTTTCTCTTACAACAGAAGATATCTTTATGCATCCATATAACATTAAAAAAAAAGGGAAAGGGAGGAAATGGAAATCAGGGCTGGGATCTGCCTTTGGAAAAGGCCCATTACCTTCCTCCTCCCAGGAAGAGGAGCCCCAAAGCCATGTGGTGAGCCAGGTGGAAGCCATAGTTCATCTCTCCCCCTGTCTTCTTGTGCATGAAGCGGCAAAGCTGGAGCACTTTGAGGTTCCCAGAGCCGGCCATGACCATGGCCAGGGCCAGCAGCAGGACACTCAGGCATGTTTCCAGGTTGTAGTGACCTGTCTTTAAGCACAACAGTGGGGTTTCACCACCATTCCATGGCCAACAGCACATTCCAGGCAGGGTGATCCACCACTTTCTACCTCAGAGCTAGAAAACTATATTCCTCAGAAAGAGGGAGAGCCAGCAAAGTCCTCCAGTGATTCTCAGCCCTGCCACATCCTATGTATCATGTGCCACCCAGGAAATTAAAAGGGCTGGGTTTGTTCCCACTGAGGTTTTGCTGAGGGTCACACAAAGCCATCTTTTGGCTGGAAGAAAACTTGGGAAAACTTACTATGGACGCTGTCGGAGCCGACAAACACTTCAGGAAATCCGTGGCGTATTTGTACTAGAAAGAAAAGAAATGCCCAGTGAGTATGGATCCAAAAGATGAGTGGCAGCTCCCTGGGAGGTGAAGGGAATCAAACAAGCCTCCTCTCACCAGGCACTGAAATGCTGCCAGGTTTTCCGAGCCGGCAAAGCGAAATCCCAGGGATAAACACGCTCCGGCGATGATGTAGACGTGAGCTTGCCTAAGGAACAACACAAACAGGAAATGACTAAATGTTCCTCTTCTCCTCATCTGAATACACAGCACAAACTCCTTCACCACTTAAAAATGACAGGGAACACTCATCCTTGATAGGATATCCCATATAACAAAACTCTCCTTGATGGGACAGTAGAATTCCCCAGGAGGAGATTTTTGGGATGTTACTCACGCCAGCGTTTCCAGGCTCAGGTCTTCAGAGGAAGGCAGCTCTGTTGCATGAAGAGAGATAATGTTCTCTCTTATGATCTGTAAAAAGCAGGAAAGGAAAATAAATCCAAGGGACAACTGATGACTAATTGAAAGTCTGGCCCTCAAGAGTTCCTAAGTGATACCAAACAGGTCTAAGGGAAGGAAAAGCTGTTTTTTCCCCAAGAGACACCACCAGCATCCTGCAGTTCTCATAGATATTGGTCTTAAAAATTCCATACAGTATCTTGGAATATCACTGATTCCACTGTTGGGAAGTCATTCCTAATGCAGCAGTTTTGGACCTGACAATGCAGGGAAAAATTTAATCCCTTCCTTTCTCTGACATCATTTTGTGTATGGAACAATCCCATCCCTCCTCAATCATCTCCTTCCCAGTCCCTGCTCCTAAAATCCAGGGATGCCATGGAACAGTCACCTCTGTCATGTTAATGCTCATTTCCTTGTGCTCCCAACCTGACTATGGAAATACTCATACAGAAAATCCACAATCCAGGGAGGTGTAAAATTGGGAAGCAAACACACCACACATCAACAAACACCCACCTGAGGCACATTGCTGTTGACCCACTTGGAATTGGGTAGGATGTCATCCCACAAAATCAGGCATCGAGCCAGGGTCTGGCAAAAGGGAGAAAATTCATCTATGGAATTGGGAAAAGCTATAAAAATACACCTAAAAATGCAATGTAACATTCCCCATAAATTGTGCCCTTCATCTGTTTCTCCCTAAATTCTGTCTCCATGACAAGGAAGCTGCCACACTACAAGAAGGAATTGTTGTAAGGGGTGGGTTTGGCTGAGAAACAAAAGATTCTGGATGATGGGCATGTTGGGCTGGAATTCCTAAACATCACTTTAAAAGACAGAGGAATGAACCCAAGGACAATCTTACCCTCAGCAAAAGGAATTCTGGTTTGACAAAGTCCAGCAGATACATGGTGTCTGGTGCTTTGAGCCAGTCAGCAATGGATCTGCAGGGCATGGCAAAGGAAAAGGGACTCCAGGTCACCTTCCAGCAATTCCAAACCTCAGCAGAGCCAACAGCAGGGGCAGTTTAACCCTGCAGGAATCCCCAGGTCAATCCATACCTGTTGTTGGTCTTCAGGTAGATCATGGCAAGTGCAAGGGTGGCACCTGGACACGTCACATCCACGTTGATGGTGTCTCCTTCCTGGGAAAACACAGAGAGCAGGGAAGGGAATGATGCTCCCAAAGTCACAGAGACACCTCCCAGACTCCCAGCTCCAACGAGCCAGCACTGGCACCACGTACCTTGATTTGGTAACTGGGAGATTTGTGCTTCTCCCTGTGCATTCCTGCCTGGAATCTCCTGTGTCCCCCCACCATGTACTGGTAGAGCTGCTCGGGAACGTTGAGGTCTGACATGCCAATCAGGTTACTGCCATGCTGAGGAGTGGAAAGGAAGGAAAAGCATGGAAGTGGCTTCCTCTAGGAGAAAAACCCCCAGGCAGCTGGGAGCCAAGGATGGAACAGCTGTTGGAATGCCATCCCAATGGATAATGAGCCCCCCAATTGCAGCTGACTTACCCCAAGGCACACCATTCCCAAGGCCAGCCCTGATGCCAGGGAATAGGACTCTCTGTCCGTGCAATATTCCATTTCTGGGCCGGGGGGACGTCCTGGAGAAACCAAACCAGCAAAATTCACCTTGGAATATTCCATTTGAACATTCCAATTCCTATTGCCTAATTCCTACTGAAAGGAGGGGAAAAAAAAAATCTGTCCCTCCTTAGGGAAGTCCTGCAATGACAAGGAACTGGCAGTTCATCCATCCACTCCCTCTTAAATGTTATGGCTGGAGTTTGGAGCCATGGTGGAAACACCAAGTTTAACTGAGGATACTTCAAGATCCTGAACCAATCCAGATGCTGTTGCTAAAAAAGGATTGCACATATCCAATTTCCAGAAACGCAACAACTTCACCCTTAAAACTGATCCCACTCCCTGTTTAACAAACCACACAGTCTCCAAGTACATGTAAACATGGAGAAAAGCTGTTACAAATGAATTCAGAACGAGAGCACAAGCGAGATCATAAATCTGCTGCTCACATCAGCTCTTGAGACCGAGCAGTTAAAAACCCTAAAAATTCCCAACAGGGGAATTCAGGACACCAAATTTCCAGGTGGAAGAAGTAGGAACAGCAATGATTGCCACGTTTCTTCCCCCAAGCCCAGTGATTTGCCTTTTCATGTACAAGCTCATGAAGGGACCGCAAGGTTTGGAAAATGACAGAAGGTTGTGGTGAGAAGTTCACAGCTCCCACCTCCCCAGAGTGCACCATCCCAGCCCCCATCCCATTGTCCCAGTGCCCACCTATCTCGGCCAGCAGCACCTCGGCCGTGTGCCTGTGGGCAGTGCCCTGGTAGACCAGGCCTATGCCCACCACGGCAGCCACCTGGACGTTGTGGGGCACGTCCAGCTCGGTGGAGGTGGGCGGCAGCAGGGCGGGGATGTGGATGCTCAGCAGGCGGGTGATGGCCATGTCCATGGTGCCCAGCTTGGCGGCCGACACGCCCAGCAGGAGCCCGATGCTCGTCATCTCGTGGCCCTGCCAGAGGGGACAAGGAGCAGTGAGGCACCTCCAGGAGTGGGGAAAAGCCTGTCTCGGTGTCTTGGGCTGCAATGCAGGATGTGGCCAGAAATGTGTATTCTGTTCCCATCTGTTAAACCAGGGGGGTAGTGATTTCCTTATCTCCGTGGCACTAGTATCTGCTAATGGGCCATCTTTAAACCAGCTGGGGCAATCATCTTTATCTTTCCACAACCCATCCTCCCTCCAGGAGATATCTCCTGTTAATGGCCATTGAGTCCCAGTGCATGACTG
>JAOTQP010001546.1:224687-241378 GCA_026413545.1 Cichladusa arquata | reverse complement strand
ATGTTAATTTAGCCAAAAAAGAAGGGACTCAATCTTACAAACTGTCTTGACTATCCATTTCTGTAATAATAGCCATTCCATGCTTCCAGGATGCCGTACCTGTTTTCCTTCTCCTCGATGTACTCGTGGTCGCTGGCCTCTGGCATCTGCACCACGTTGACGCGGACGGGCCGGGCGCTCTGGAGGAGCCTCCGCACCTCCTGCACCCTCAGGTCCTCGCTCCAGATCAGGGACATCACCTCCTCGTTCATGTCGTTCATGCCATCCTCATCCTCCTCTGACTCGGCCGCCAACGGAATATCCGAGGACAGCACCGTGCCCACGGACTGCAAGGGGAAGGGAAAAGGCAATTCCAGGGGGGAAGAACGGAAGGCACCACGTTCTGAACTCACCCAGCACAGTCATCTGTACATGGAAGGGATGGACACACTGATGGAGGGTCACAGCACTCCCATGCTCCTCACAGGGGTTTAAAGGCCTGGAGGATTTCCACATGGGGAAATCAAGTATTTTGCACAACCAAGTGGGATAAACAACTAAAGACAAGAGGAGATGACACCTCATGAATGTGTGACCACGTCCTTGTCCTGTCAAAACCCTTCCTTGCTTGGGAGCAGTAGTAGGAAATGGTTTTCCATTCCCTGCCTACTCCATCAGCTCAGTTTATGACTAGCCCAGCTCATGATTATCCCAGTTTGTGACCAGTCCAACCACAGCTGCTGCTCTGCAGATTCTGCTTCAAATCCTGCGTTATTTTTCAGACCGTCGATGTTTTCACACATCAGTTTGGATTCCCTTCACAACCACTTGGAAAAGCAAATTACCCAATAAAACAAACAGCCTACACAGAAGAAAATCCCAAAACTCCTCACTCTCAGACAACTTGGGGTTCACCACAGCACCAGAATGGTTTTGGAACTTCCACACATGACCAGAAAAGCACCAAAGCTTAGGAGCCCTCTTGGAAAACCTTTTTTCCATGCAAGATTTAAGAAATGCTTTTCTAAAACTCTGCTCCCCTGTTTGTTCACATCACACAAATCTTCCTGTGGTTCTCTGGGAACACATGGCCCCAGAAAAGCGAGTAAGTGAAGAGCTGGTGAATGAGACCCAACTTCTTCTGGTAAATCCACGCTCAATCTCAACACTCAGCTGCACCACCCAGAGCTGCAGCGTCCGTTCTGAAACAGGAAACTCCACCCTGCCCTCCTGAGAAATGACAAACAATCTGGGGTTTGAAGCTCACTTTGGCCTTTTAAGGTCACATCCATTCGAGGCATTGTTATAAAGTCAGTGATAAAATCAAATTTATCATCATTTTTGACGATTCGTGAGGGTTTCGGTTGGGCACAACTTCCACCAGTGACAAACAAAAAGGATTTTTCATGCGGTGGCAGGTGGGGCTTGACCTGGAGTTAATGAACCTTTCTGCCAAATTAATTACAGTTTTGATATGCAATTAGTCATAAAGCCTTTGCTGTAGAAAACTGGAGTAACTTTAATATCCCTTCCAAAGGTAAGACAGCAAAAGGGGATCTTGGCCAAGATGGGCTTGAGATTTCAAACCCAACTTCCAGACTTTGGAAAAGGCTCCAATCTTCTGCCATGAAGGGGTTTTATGTCAGCCTTAAGAAGATTTTTGGCTTCCACCAAAGGACATTTCAGCGAGATGCAATTCCTTGGGATGCTGGTGATTGCCACCATTAGAAGAAAATGTGGAAGAGAAAAACACCACACTGGTTTTCTTAAAAATCATTTTACCTCAGGATACAAATAACTAAAAGTTTTTTTTCTTTTTTGGACAAGAAGAGAAATATGGCAAGTGTATTTCCAAATCCAGCTCTTCTAGTGGGAAGAAAGATGCTGGCCATGCCAGCCATTGACAAATACCCACTTCCTTCTTCTTCTGCCATGGTTTGATGGCAAAGCCTCTGGGGAAAGCACCAAAGGATGGGAGGAGGAGCAATCCAACAGCTCTGGAGGCACGACTTGTGTCTGAATTTAAAACTGTAATTCATCTTGAGTTTTCCCAGCTATCCATGATTATCCACCCCTGCTGGATGTTGGCTTTCACACCAAAACCTCGCACACGTAAAGCCGCCATTTTGCCACCCCTCAATTTGGGAATGGAGCTGGAAATTCCTGAGCTGGGTGCTGTGCCCAAACCCTGGGATTGGGAAACCCCTTTGTGGCCATACTCACAGATTTTCCCTTCTGCAAGCTCCCTTCCCAGGCCTGCTTGGACAAATCCTGGCGGCCGATGAGGAGGCAAACGGCTTCGGGCCAGTCCGAGGCCGGCTGCTCCCGGCACTGGTAGATGGCGTCTCGGATGGGAAGGGCCACGCCGAAGGGAAGAGATTCCAGATCCCTCAGGGTGAAACCTTACAATGAAGGAGGGAAAAAAACCCCAAAGAAGTGTTATTATCAATCCCAGATAAAGAGTGTTTCCTGTTATCCAAGCATGTGGCTATTTGGGAAGGTTGTTGGGAAGGCTCTTACCAACACTGGTCATCCAAAGGACCAATTTTTCAGCCAGGCTGGAAACAGAAGTGCTGGATTTGAAACTGCACCTGGAAAATGAAGGAGAAGCCAATAAAAGCTCATGCAGAAATCAGCAGGAAGTCACAAACTTAACAGAACAACACCAAGCCTCCATACCGCTTGTCATCCTGCTCCATCTGCTGCTTCCGCTGGCCTAGGAAAGACAAGGCTGTTTTAATTCCATGTTTTCCCAGCTCCAGGCACTCCCAGGATGGAGTCAATGCATCCCTACCTGATGTGATCTTGTACAAATAATGGGAGGCTTCGTTCAGCACGGCACTCTCGTCCCCAAGGATATACAGCGCCACGCTCTGGGGAGGACAGACACCAAAAAAATTCATTTTGGGGCTGATATTCCTTTGCTTCCCAGGAAAAACAGTCAGGAAATAACTGGAATGTGACCTCAGAAGTGGAGCAGGTGTATTGTGAGGAAAAGGAGCCTGGAACAACTGAACAACAACACACTTTAAAGCTTTAAATTTTGGAGGGAAAAATCCACCCTGAAACAATGCACTGAATTTTGCCTCATTGCTCCAGAGATAAAAGAGAAATATCTTCCCAATAGAAAAACACATTCCCAGTTATCCTCCTTGTGTTTCTCACAATCCATTTCTCCTGCAGGACACACACATTGTTTGTAGTCATCCTTTTCCACTTGGTTTCCTCCACATCTTGGATATTTTGTGAAGATTCCAAGTGAAAATTTGCTGGGTCCAGCCAGCAAAATCCAAGGGATCAGTCACTTTATTTTGACAATTCTGGGGAAAATCACATCCAGGTAAAATGATCTTGTGGGCTTTATGAAGATCTTTCAACTCTGAGCTCTGCAAGGGCAGATCAGGCAGAGAGAGGAGGAAAATGGATCTTGGCTTTTTCTCCTTGTTTTTCTCCTTGTTTTTCTCCTTAGGCACCTCAGGCTTGACACCTCTGCTCCCAGTTGGAAAGGTTTTCCTACCCATGACTAAGGAAGTGATGCTGACCAGGAGATACCATCAGCACTCACAGGACTAAATGTTGATGTTGGGGCATGTCTGAGGAGACAACTGGGGAATTCTCATTGCCAAAATACAGGTAACTCCAAGTTCCATCACTGTTTTGCACAAACCACAGAAAAACACAGAAGTGGTGAAGCTGCTCAGCTCCAATACATCCTTCCCACCTGGAAAACCCATCCAGAAAATGAATCCCTCTGTCATTTCACCCTCCTTTAGGGATGTTTCACTCCCAGGAAATGCAGCAGCTGGAGCAAAGCTTGCCCACAGGGCAGTGCTGACAGAACAAGGCACATTCCCTGCTTTCCCTGTTCCCCAGTACTCACCAGTACCACCAGTTTGCTCCTTTCACAGATCCCTGGTAAGTAGGGATAAGGCTGCACTCCCTCTCCTTTCAGGCAGGAACTCAGCCACTGGAAGATACTTGGAGGTTCAGCAGAAAAAAAGGAGGGATGGAGCATGAAACCTGTTTGGACTTGAGATGAACAGCAAAGACCATGAGCTCAGGGAAAAGGCACAAGAATTCCTCACCGTTCCCAATTCCTCCAGTAATTCCTCCAACAACAAAAATCCAGCATTTCCCCCCAAAATGTTACAGATCCCTCCTGTCAGATGGGATTTTACGATGTAAATGAAAACACAAAGCAACTATTAAAGGAAGAATTATCTCAAAGGAATAAGCAGGGGATAATCCTCCAGAAAGAAGGGAATGCTAAAACCAAAGGGAATAACCAAATATCACAGAATAGCCAAAGGCTTAAACTCACCCTGGTCAATTATGCAGGTCTGCCTGGAGGTTTTGACAAGGGCTGGGTAGTCCCTGTAGTAATAATCCATGTAAGCTTCTAGTTTTAAATCCCTGGAATGAGAAAGAGGGGAGTTACACACTGGGAAAAAAACTTTCCAACCTCCTGGGTGCCACCTTTGGGCAGTTGCTGCTACTGGGGAAGAATTTGGAGCCATGGAACAAATAGGAAAGGTTTTAAATATTCCTTTCTTTCGAATGCAGGGCAAGTTTGCTCCAGTTTGGGCAATCCCACCAAAAGAAATGACTTCCCAGTGGGAATACCTGGCCAGCTGAACCAGGAGAACCACGAGGGAGCGGAGTCCTTCTCCCATCAGACTGTTCAGCTTGAGCTCCTCGTAGATGAGGTGGAGAACAAAGAAGATGGCAGGAATGTGGGAGAAAAGGAGGGTGGAGGAATCCAAGCTGAGGCTCTGGGAAAAGTCATCCTTGGAAGCTGAAACTTCCAGAGGGTCCAGGCACAGAGCTTTGGCAATGGGATGAGACTCGAAATTCCTGTGGTAGTCAGAGCTCAGGAGATATTCCCAGTCCTAGAGCAAAGCAACAGGGAAGAAAGACAGAGGATACGTGGTGAACATCATTTCCACAAAGGTAATTCCAAAGTACTGTTACAGAGGGTTTTTTTTCCCCAAAAACCAATCCAAATATAACTGAGGGAACCATTACTTACCTCATCTGACCCAGTTTCTGATGGCCTTGCCTTCTTTGGAGCAATGACTGGGGAGAGTGATCCTTCAAAATCGAGCTGCAACCAACAAAAGATAAAGAAATAAAAATAAAATAAATAAATAGAAAATTAAATAAAAGCAGCTCAGCAGTGAAATTCCCAAGGTTTCCTGGGTGAATCACAACATCTGAACCCAAACCAAGTAGGATATGATGTGGCTTAAGGTATTTCTGGATTTGCTGGACAAACCCCAGAAATCCAAAATTCTCTTTAAGGAACAATAATCTGAGTTGTGACCTGTGTTTAAACTCAGAATCAATTTAATATGGACGAGATGAACAAAATTTAATGCAGCAGTGCCAGAGTCAAATCCTCATCATTTATTTTTAATAGTAAGTAAATAGTAAGCAAATGTATCCTGTGATTGTAAACACAGAGTAAAACAGGCCTGAGAATCACAACTGGAAAATGAATTTGCTCACATTCCGTGTCCAGCAGAGCCTCTCAGTGTTGTAACCCATCATGTTCATGAGGCAGGTGACAAATAAATTCCACTCTGAGTGGTAGCTGGGCCCTCCCGGGGCGTTGTAGGCATTGTACCACTTCACCAACATCTGCACAGCTGTTTCCTTGGGCAGGATGGCTTTCACCCCCTGCAGGCATCTTTTCACTGTTGGAAAAGGAGGAAATCACCCATCAGCTCTGGCTTCCTGGGATTTGCTTCATCACTGGTGGGAATCTCCACAGGTTCCTCTTGCTGGACCTGCTTTTAATTCTAAATAAAGCAATGAAACTCCAACAGCTCCTCCCTGAGCTGAGCACAAATCCTCAGCTTCAGAACAAAAATAAGGAAAAATACTCCTTTTTTTTGCTCATTACTGAAACCAGCCATGTCAGAACTGGCATCTCAGCCCTTCCCCAGGCAGAGCAAAAGCCACCCAAAGCTTTGGAATCCTACCTAACTCCGAGGTGGCGATTTCAGGAATGCTGATCCGAACCATGGTGTTATTGCTGAGCTCCTGGAAAATCCAACAGAAGGGGAGATAAATCAGGAAATGCATCAAGTGCAGGCAGAGTCCTCTTCTAGCAACTCAGAACTCCTCAGCAGGTGAAGATATTCCCAACTCCTGGCTTTTGCTACATTAAGACTCTGTGAAACACTGGAAATCTTGGAATTATCTTGAAATAATCTTTGTTACCAGAAGTGCTGCCCCAAACGACAGGGAAATACCTACTAAAGTCACTCTGTTGTGGACAGGATCCCTCAGAGCTTGGATGAAAGTCCCAAGCTGCTGGAAAGTGCAGTCCTCAACGTAGGGGGAGTCGTGGAGCTTGGAAGAATCCCTTAATTCTGGAACTGGTGACAAAAGCACACTCTGGAAAGTGGGAAAAATGAGCCCATTTTAGAGTTTTAAGTAGAACTGGAATTGAGAATTGAAGTGGATCTGAGCAAAGAACAGCTAAAATAGTTGGGTTTAAAGCAGTAACAAGAATCTTGAGAACAACTACAAATCTCTCCAATCCCTGTCTTGGAAGTTTTATGGCAAACAGAAAGAAATAAACAGGGCAGCACCACAAAAATCTTCTTTAAACACAGTTTATTCAGAGGATTTACAGAACAAGAAGGGAAGATTCAACTCCAAAAGACACCTTGGAAGATAAAAGACCACCAATCATTACAACAGAAGGAACATTTCCTTATTTCTTACCTCTTCCAGGGGCCCCAGGTGCTTGTTCAAAGGCTTGGATGGAGTACTGACACTGTCCAAGGGAGTGCTTGGCCGAGGCATTGGGTTGGACATTGTCAGGGATGGAGCAGGAAATCCAGGAATAAAAACCTTTCCCACCTTTTTGGTGGAAAAGGGAAACCAAAGAAAAAGCTAAGTTTTTCTCTGAAAACAACCCCCACAAAAATTATTTAATTGTCCCACTAATGCCATTCATTATGGAAGCTTCAGAACTCCCTGCACATAAATTAGGGATGGGAAAGGTGCTGCTTACCCGAACCACTCCAGAATAAAGCACCAGATTCCCACTGCCTTCCAGAACCAGCAGAGTGTCAATTCCCTGGAATAATCAAGCAGCACATTCAGCTCCTTGTCTTTAATGAAGGAGGCACCAATTAGATGACAAGGACATTCCAAAGCTGACAATACCTCCACTGGAGCTGCATCCTTTGCTGGAATATTGGTGACAGATCCAAAGATCAGCTGTGATTTATCGTTGCTCTCCTGGAATTTTACACACCTAGGGATTAGAGAGAACAACAGGAACCATAAAAGGCTTGTCCTGGGTGTTGTTACAGAAAGAAAACACAAAATTCCAACAGTGCACCGAATTTTTTTTGTGGGTTTTGTCCCTCCTTCCTCCTTCTTCTCTCTGCTTTACCCGAAATAAAGCCACATATTTTTAATTTTCTAGTTAATTAAAATCCCTGATGCACTTCCAGCTGGGAATTTCCAGAGTGCTTCTCCTGGTTCACCTGTCCTCAAGGAATGCTCACCTTAGCTGGAGCTGGGATTCCACTAAAAAGCACAGGAATTTCTGCCCACAAAGGTCAGTGGAAATGAACACTTTGGATGCCTGGGAATTCTTCTCTCTGGAAAAGACACAAGGACCAGGTTAGAACCTGCTTTGCTTTGGAGACTTCATTAAACCATTCAGAAAGCCTGAATGGAGAGGGAAAACTGCTCCAAGTTCTCTTTGCTCAGTTCTCTGCAAGAGAACTTAGGGAGCACCACTTCCCAAAAAAATCAGGGAGTGCAAGTCCATGAATTAACTCCAAAATGGCTCAAATTGCAGGAAAAACCACTCAGATAAGCTGTGATTCCACTTGAACTCCTGCTTCCCAACTCTCATCCCAAGAAAACCACCTGACCTCATGCTTGGCACTGTTTCTGTCCACAGGTGGTCGATGCAGAGCTCAGGAACGATGGGCTCCGTCTCTGGCACGAGGAAGGAGTCGTTGCAAACGGAATTTGGGGAGTGGGTGACACTGGGTCTCCTTGGGGACTGGGCACTGCTGGAGAAGTTGAACCTCTGCACTCCAGAGAAGGAATGGACTCCCAGGGCTGGGGAATGGGAGCGGCTGCAGGCAGAGACAGGATATGGATGAGAAGGGGATCTTCAACATCACGGGAAAATCTGACATTGATGTGGCCAAAACGCAGATCTTCAAAATCAGGGAGAATCCCATGGAGCTCATCCACTGACTCTCAAACCCAACCCAACCCTAAACCAGGAACTAGCTCACTGTTGATTTAGTTTTCCTGCACAGGAAAACAATTCTCTAATTATTTTCCAGGCATCTCTGTCTGATGACATTCTGAGAGGATTTCAGACAATCCATTCCATCAAAAATCCCTCCTAACCTGTTCCCTCTAATTTCTTTAGGGAAGCCAGCCCAAAACACTCCTGCATGACAGGATGCTGGATCCATGACAGAGCAGCCTGCTTGGCTCTGGCACAGGAATTATCCTCCTGTGCTATTGGGATAAAGGCACAGGAAGGGCATTCCAAGGGAAATTCAGACAACACAAGAGGTGCCTGAGCCTTGGCTGGAAAGACAGAGATGCAAAATGTGTCCACGGTATTCCACAGCTGCCATCCTTTGGGATTTGCTGTGGGTGCCCACCTCAAAGCAGCCATGTTGGAGATGGTGGGAGAGCGGGACTGCAGGTTGGGAGAGGAGCTGGATCTGCTCTGGCTGTGGATGGATGAGTAGTTCTGGAAAGGGGAGCCTCCAGGGGAGTCTCCTTTGGAGAGGCTCCGCAGATGAGCGGTCAGGGAGCTGCTGGTGGCCATGTGCTGGGGGGTGCCAGCCTGCTCGGGGAATTTCAGCACCAGGCTCTGCTCCTGGAAGGAAAACCAACAGCATGAGGGCAAGGAGAGACAGGGAGAGGCTTTTCCAACAGCTTTTCCCATCAGTTACATGTTACAAATCCATGCTCAGCCTATGGGGTTCATCCCATCAACCCTGCTCTTCCACTGCCACAGAAACTGCTCCAATGGTTTACACAAAATCACAGGATTCGGCTGGGAAGACCTTAACGTTCTGCCAATCCCACCCCCTGCCATGGGAGCCTATCCCAGGTTGCTGCAAGCACCATCCAGCCTGGAATATTTCCAGGGATGGAGCAGCCACAGATTCTCTGGGAAAATCTGCCAGGGCCTCACAACCCTCACAGTCAATGGCACTTCCCACTTTTCTTAAACCTTCTGGTCCACTGCATGGAATAACATGTTAAAACATAATCCATGACCATCACACGATCTCCCTGCTCCAGGCAAATCCATGGAAAAAACTTCTCAAAACCAAAAGAACCAGCCCCACCAAACACCTTACCCTCATAAATGAAACAAATCCCAAATCCCAACACACGTGAGGGCACGGAAATGCACAGAGCTGCTTTCCCAGGGATCTCTGTTCCCCAGGGAATGTGTACCTCTGGCTTGACTCTCCTGAGGGCCCAGACTGTGTGTAGGCTCTGCACAGTGTCGTAGGTCATCACAATGGAAGGCTCAGCGCTCAGGAACACGATCCTCAGCGTGTGGTCAGCCACGTACTGCACCCGGGACGATCCAAACGCTCCTGGAAAACAGGGATGCATTCCAAAGGGGCAGCTCCACAACTGTACTGGGAGCATTTCCCACACTCTCTCCCTTCCACAATCTGGGTTTCTCCTGTTTCTGCAGCCGCTCCAGCTGCATCCTTGGAAGGGACTCTTCCTGAATTTTTTGATCCAGGGAAGGCTCCAGGAACACACACTGGGATTTGCTGCCACCCTGAGGGATTCCAGGGATATCCAACATACCTCCAGTCTTCCAGACCAGAGGGGTGATCTCATCCAAGGGGTGCAGCATGCTGAACATCGTGGGCAAAGGCTCCCTAGGGAAAAGCCAGAGCAGTCAGAGCCTGGGATGTGGCAGCAGGGACACAGATTCCATGGGATCCTAACCCAGCAGGGAATGGGATCCTGCAGCTGAGAGAAACTGTCTCGATGACAATCCCTCAGTGACTCTCCCAGCTGTCCAAGACAGCCTGGAATCAGTTCCCAGGACAAACTTTAATGGGATCAGGCTGGTGCTACCCAGATCCTATTCCCAGGACCAGCACTCCCAAATAGATTTTAACACTCAGCTTTGAGTGTGCTCACTTGGAGTCACTGGGATGGGATAAAGTGATTGGAAGAGTCACATCAATAAAAACCCAGACTGGTTTGGGTTGGAAGGGACCTTAAAATGATCCCATTCCACTCCCTCCTACGGGCAGGGACACTTCCACTATCCCAGGTTGCTCCAAGGCCCATCCAAGCTGCCCTTGAACACTTCCAGGGATGGGTCAGCCACATCTTCTTCCTTTTCCATCTGATTTTACCTTTTCCTATCAGAAACACATGGATCTTTCACCACTGTCCCCCAAGTACTCCATTCCTTATTAGATTATACAACAGGAAACCACCCAAATTCCTCCTCCCATACCTGGGTGGGCTTGGAGGCACCTCATGGGAAGAACTGCTGCGCTCAAATAACAACCCATATTTGGTTGGCCAGACATTTGCAACCTATAAAAAAATTATGGATTTATGGTGGCATAAAATAAACCAACCATGTGCTGTGTTGATTATGTTTGAGGGTTTTATGGGAAAATAAGATGTTCAGGTTTTTTATGCAGAGCAGGGGGATGTAAATGTGGATAAAAATTGTGGACAAAAAGCAAGGTAGAAGTTACCTGGAAAGGCAGAGCAGCAATGTAATCCTTCCCCTCCATGCTGTGCACGTTTATGCAGGAATTCTGCAAAATGCAGATACATTTCTCCACTATTTCCTCACTGCCTGAAACTGGGAGGGGAAAGGAAGGAAAAAAAAATCAATTACACTGTGAAGTTTCTCTCTGTTTCAGACACCCCTTATACACAAAAAGTCAATTCTGACTTTAAACAATTCCACGATTCCAAGCCAAGGGAGCTGAGCTCTGAGCACTTGCCCAGCAGCACGAGAAGCAGGACACTCACCATCAGCTTTTTCCAGCTTTTCCTGGGGGATAGTGAAGTCACACCACAAGGCCTGAAACCCAACAGAACATCATGAATTCTCCAGAACGAGCTGCTCCTCGTGCTCCCCCACCAACCCAACCATAAAAACACAGTCTGGAAAGGGTCTGTGAATCCCCCAGAGCCCCTTTCCCACATTTCCATGCCTGCAGGACAGGGCTGTCGACGGTGAATGCCTTGTACACGGCGGATGCTTGGCTCCTGCTGCCCTTGCTCCAGATGACCACGTTGCCGGCCACGTACAGCTCCTCGTCATAGTCCACCTCCTCCCCCACATCGCTGATGCCTTTCCTCAGCTGCCAGCTTTCCTGGAAAACAGGGCTTTGTCAAGGAAAAGCCACGAGACCCGCGGCTGTGATGGGTTTAGCCAGTTAGGAGGTGCTGAAGCTGGGGTGGTCCCATTGCTGGAAGTGTCCCAGGTTGGATGGAGCTTGGAGCAATTTGGGATAGTGGAAGGTGTCCCTGCCTGTGACATGAGATGATTGGAACGAGATGAGCCATAAGGTCCCTTCCAACCCAAAAAAACGTGACATTCCACGGTAAAGGACAATCAGGATCCACATAGATTTATTCTGATGGAAGCCACGGAGCAAGGATGAGGGAGACCCTTTGTGGAGTTCTGAGATTTACAGTGAATCCCTTTGCTCCCTTAACTCCTTGTCAGAGAGGAGCTGGGATGTGGACGGATCTCCGTCAGAACTGTGGGTGTTCACCCGAGGAAAAGGAGACCTTAAAACCCCTTCCCGAGCCCTCCAAGAGAGCTGGAGTGGGGCTTGCACAGGGGTCTGCAGTGACAGGAATGGCTCCCCACTGCCAGAGGGCAGGGCTGGATGGGATATTAGGAAGGAATTCCCCCTGGGAGGGTGGGGAGGCCCTGGCACAGGCTGCCCCATCCCTGGAAGCCAAGGCCGGGCTGGAGGAGCCTTGCATCAACCAGCTCCGATGGAAGATGTCCCAGCCCACAGAACCGGACCGGCTCTAAACCCCGCTCCCTCCCAAGCCCCCCGGGAACCCCCCCGGCTCAGGAAGGCTGTACCCGGTGCCGGTCGTGGATGGTGACCTCTCGGAGGGAGCCCACGAGCCCCGCGGCGCCGTCGGAGGAGCAGAGCTCCGGCGCGGGCTGCAGCCGCCGCAGCTGCAGGCTCAGGGCGCTCGGGTGCCGCCGGCTCTGCTCGCGGCCCCGCGGCGCGAACTCCTGCAGGTCGCCGGCCGCAATCATCGTCGCCCTCTCGTCACAGTGGTCCGACATGGGGCCCCGATATCCACATTATTTCCCGGACGCTCCCGCGGGCACCGCGACGCGCGGCCGGCGGCGGCGGCGGCCCCTCACGCGGGCGCCGCCATCTTGGCGCTGCCGCCGTCCCTTCCGCCCGGCGCCGCGCGCGCCCGCCCGCCATGGCCGCCCCTCACGGCTGCGCCGCGCCGCTCCCCGCGGCTCCCGGCGCACACTGAGGGGAATCCTGCTCCTCCCGGCACATCCTGAGGGGAATCCTGCTCCTCCCCGCACATCCTGAGGGGAAACTTCCCCCAAAATGCCGCTTCGGTGCCGCACACCGCCCGAGCGGTGCGGTGCTCCCGCGGCGACTTCCGTCATGGGTCGCCCAGCGCACAGCCTGGGGTTGAGCTAGAGTGTGTTTGAAGTGACTGAGAATAGGTTTAGGTGGGGTATCGGGGAGAAATTCTTCCCTGTGAGGGTGAGAGGCACTGGAAGAGTTGCCCAGAAAAGCTGTGCCATGCCTAGAAGTGTTCCAGGCCAGGTTGGAGCAGCCTGGGATAGTGGAAGGTGTCCCAGCCCATGGCAAGGGACTGGATCGTGTTTAAGGTTCCTTCCCACCCAAACCATCCCGGGATTCCATGACAAAGAACGAGCAGAATCCATGTGGATTTTTATGGAAGCCAGGGATGCGTAAGGGAGATTGAGAATGACCCCCCTTGCTCCCTAAACTCCTCAGAGAGGAGGTGGGATGAGGATGGATCCAATCTAAGGCTTAATCTCCTAAAAACTGGGAGTGTTCACCTGGGAAAGAGAAGCCTCCAGGGAGATCTTATAGCCTGAGGGGGCTCTGAAATAAAGGAAGAATTCTGTACTGACGCTGTCATTGTTTTTGTTGTTGTGTCTCCGTGAACTGGAACAAGGATGTTTGTCCCAGAAAAGCCCTGCCCTACTTCTGCACGGCCCCTTCTCCAGTCACATCTTGTTCATTTCCCTGGCGTTTCGCACCGACAATCCCTGTCTGTTATTCCCAAACATTCCCTGGCCGGCTGTGTTTGAGACACACGCTCAGACTCACACGGATTTATGCTAATCCATGTCACAAGCACGTGGAATGTTGGGAAGAGGGTTGTACATACCTGGGGGTGGCTGCAGCAGCCCCACCACTCCCACAAAGTAGTTTCTTAAGCACCACATCAGAGAATTCCAGAATCCCAGAATGGATTTGGGTTGGGAAGGGACCTTAAAGATGATCCAGTCTCTCTCCCTGGCATGGGCAGGGACACTTCAACTATCCCAAGGTGCTCCAGCCGGGCATGGAACACTCCCAGGCATGGACAACCTGTGCCAGGGTCTCCTCACCCTCACAGGGAAGGATTTCATCCCAATATCCCATCTAACCCTCCCCTGAAACCTGCATGGGGTACCTCGATGGGAATTGAAAGGGCAAATGATTTATCGTCAAGCCATGAGTTTCACAATAATCGAAGAAGGGAGAAGCTGTGGATTAATTGAAAACGTACTTGAAACTGGGGTATGGGGTTCTTTGGTTTGAGTTGGGACAGAAGCACTTCTCAGAAAGGAGAAGCAGGATGGGAAAAGCCAATGTCCAACCTTTGCTTTTGCAAAATGATTTGCAGAGCAGGAGAAGTTGTCCTGGGAAGAAGCAGCCGAGCCAAGGGACAGGATGTTCCCTGTAAGAGCCACAGCGTGTCCCAGTGCCCAGAGCAGGCACAGCAAGAAAAAGGCATTTTAGTGGCATCACAAAAAGTTCAGTTTTCCCCTGCAAATTGTTTGGGAGCTGCATCCTGTGCCTGGGGTTTAGCACTGAGCACAAATGGGCCAGCTGCCCTCAGCTAAGGACGTGTTGCCAAAGGAGTTTGATGTTTTGAAAGAACGGGAGCCCCTGCAAATCGGAATAAAAATAGGCCCAAAGAGGAAGCAGAAATAAAGGAAATATTTAGCAAAATGAAAATAAAAACACAGAAATAGCCAGGGGAGGAAAAACCCTCAGTTTTCACTCTCAGGAGTGGCATTTCTGCTAAACAATCTGATTTCCCAAGGGTTGTGTTGACTCTGAGGTCTCCCAAAAGTCTGGTGAGGAAACGGAGTCGATGCCCTGAAGTGAAGCTGCAAACAAGGGTCAGGCTCAGGCACCTGCATCACTGGCATCCCACCAAGGGAGGGAGAGGGTTATAACTTCTCACCCAGGCAGGAGAAGCTGTGGGGACAAGGATCTCTCCCTCTGGAGCAGGACACAGCAGGAAAACTCGGACTCCTCCTTGCTGGTGATGGATCGGATAACCTCGGATAGCGACTGGTTTAGCTGGTTCAGGGCCGATCCTCTGCTCAGACAGGCAGGCTTTGTTTCCAGGAAAGGTTCTCCCTCCTTCCTTTGACACCAGATGCCTTTTTCCCTCTCCCACTGCCCCTTAGGGCCAAATGCCACCTGATTCCCAACCCCGGGCAGCGGGAACAGGGGATGCTGCCTGGGGAGATCTGGTGAGTCAGTGCCCAAAAAAGCACGAGTGGTTTGTGTGGATACCCCCCAGCACCTGCTGAGTTCGAGCTCTGAGGCTGGAAATCTGCCCCAAAAAAGGCCACTCCAGTATTCCATATGCTGTGAGGAGCAGGAGGATGGCTCAGTATCCAAGAGCCAGAGGGGTCAGGCTGTCTCCTGCCAGCTGCTTCCAGGCCTTTCCTGTCACAATCCTCACCTGAGAGCTTCTCCTTTTATTTCTCCTCTCTGTGCAGCAGCCTCTTCCTCATGTCAGGTTGTGCAACAAACCCTCTGCAGCAAAGAAATGACCCAAATCAGGGGATTTTGGGGAGCTGCTGAAATCCTCTTTATGCTCCTGCATGTTCTTGTTTATTTTTTTAACTCCTCTTTTGCACAAGATGCTTCTCTTCCTCACCCCGTGCTAGTGGGGCGACTGTATCCTGCTGCAAGGGCCATTCCCACTCTGCAGCCCACAGAGTCCAAAGGGTTTTCCATTGCTTTGTTCCCAAAAATTGCAAAGCCAGCAGGAGCAGCGAGGAATGCAGCCAGATCAAAGTGCACTGGTGTGGCAAAGGCTGACCACAAATGGCAGGCATGGGGCAAATGTCTGTCCCTGGTCTCGTCCTGCTCCCTGGGGGATGCTGGATCCACAGGGAATGTGCCCAGCATCTGGAGGAAAAGCTGTTGGATTTGCACAGAAGGTGCTCCAACTTCTTGCAGCAGTTTTAGTGAATTTTCCTTCTCCCCTTGCCTTTCGGGGCCTCCAACTCCATGAGCCCTTCCTTGGCTGCTGATGGCTTCAAGATGTGGGAAGTTGGGAGGAAAATTCAATCCCTGTCACCAAAGGCTGGGAATGTGCAGTGAGTAAGCAGCTTTGCAAGTCAAAGGAGTCTGGGAGTGATTTGTTGGGGTTTTTTCACTGAGCTTAAGGTTTTTCTTCCCAGTTGGAAAAGGCTTCAAAGTGGATTAGGTATGGTTGTCAGGCTGCTGGTTCCCCAAATCCCAGTCCCTTCCCATAGTGGGGGAAACACTCATTGCCTCGACACACCTTGGTCCCAAATGTCCCCATGCAAGGCTGGTGTTGGGTTTGAATATCCAGAAGCTCCCTTGTTTCCTTCCCATGCCACAGGAGATGTGTGCAGTTTGCCTTGGTTAAAGGCTCGTATTGGTTCCACCTGGCTCTTCCTCCTTTCCTTGGTTTTGTCCTTGTCCCCTCTTGTGGCCACAGGACCAGGGCAATGACCGTCCCCCTGCATGGCCACTGCTGAGGCCTCACCTCAAATCCTGGGGGCAATTTTGGGCCCTGCATAAAAAGAAAGGCTTGGGCACACTAGAACGTATCCAGAGAAGGTGATGGAGCTGGGGAAGGATCTGGGGCACCAGGAGAGGCTGAGGGAGCTGGGAGTGAGGGCTCAGCCTGGAGAAAAGGGGGCTCAGGGGGGACTTTGTCACTCTCTGCAAGTGCCTGAATCATGGAATGGTTTGGGTTGGAAGCACTTTAAAACTCATCCCATGGGACACCTTCCACTAGCCCAAGCTGCTCCAAGCCCCATCCAGCTCAGACACTGCCAGGGATGGGGCAGAGGAAGTTGCAGCCAGGTGAGAGCCGGTCTCTGCTCCCAGGTAACAAGTGACAGGACAAGAGCAATGTGCCTCAAGCCGTGGAAGGAGGCGTGGACATTGGGAAAATCCCTTCACAGAAAGGGATTCGCATGAAAGACTGCCCAGCCCTGGCACAGCTGCCGGGGGCAGTGGCGATTCCCCACCGCGGAGGGGTGCGAAAGCCGTGCGGCCCTTGGGGACAGCGCGACAGCGCTCGGCGGCGGCCGCGCCGCGCTGGGACAGCGCCGGTGCTGCCCGGTCCCTCCCCCGCCGGGGCCGGACCGGGGCGGGGCGGCGGCGCCGGCGGCCCCCGGGGGC
>JAOTQP010001546.1:206802-224466 GCA_026413545.1 Cichladusa arquata | reverse complement strand
CCCGGTGCGGAGCGGGGCCGGCCCCGGAGCCGAGCGGGGCCGTTCTCAGGGAGAAGCGGGGCCGGTCCCGGTGCGGCGCGGTGCCGGTCCTGTGCTTGTTCCCGGAGCGGAGCGGGGCCGGTCCCGGCGCGGAGCGGTGCCAGTCCCAGTGAGAAGCAGGGCCAGTGCCGGAGCGAAGCGGGGCCAGCCCCGGTGGCGGAGCGGTGCCTGTCCCAGTGGCGGAGCGGAGCGGGGCCAGCCCCGGTGGCGGAGCGGTGCCTGTCCCAGTGGCGGAGCGGAGCCAGCCCCGCTGCGGAGCGGTGCCTGTCCCAGTGAGAAGCGGAGCCAGCCCCGGTGGCGGAGCGGTGCCAGTCCCAGTGGCGGAGCGGAGCCAGCCCCGGTGGCGGAGCGGTGCCAGTCCCAGTGGCGGAGCGGTGCCAGTCCCGGTGGCGGAGCGGTGCTAGTCCCAGTGGCGGAGCGGAGCCAGCCCCGGTGGCGGAGCGGTGCCAGCCCCAGTGGCGGAGCGGTGCCAGTCCCAGTGGCGGAGCGGAGCCAGCCCCGGTGCGGAGCGGTGCCAGTCCCGGAGGCGGCGGCGCTGGCGGTGCCGGCGGGCGATGGGCGGCGGGCGCTGGGCGCTGCTCTGGGCGCTGCTGGCGGCTCTGCGCCCGCCCCGCGGGTGCTGCTCCGGTGAGTGCGCAGCGGGCACGGGGGGAGCCGGGCACGGCCCCGGGACGGGGCAGGGAGCGCTGCTCCGGGAAGGGCTGGGGAGTGGGCAAAGCGGGCACCGAGCGCTCGGTGGGTCCCAAGGAAAAGTGCGCAGGGATGTCCTGGCGGGTTTCTGGACGCATGGCAACCCGGAGCGGGCCTGGCTGTCCCGGGACACACGGCTTGGCTGTGCTGGTACACACGGTCTGGCTGTGCTGGTACCCAGGGTCTGGCTGTGCTGGGACACAGGGTCTGGCAGTGGTGGTACACACGGTCTGGCTGTGCTGTACACAAGGTCTGGCTGTTTTGGGACACAGGGTCTGGCTGTGCTGTACACAGGGTTTGGCTGTTTTGGGACACATGGTCTGGCTGTGCAGATACACATGGTCTGACTGTGCTGGTACACACGGTCTGGCTGTCCCAGGACACATGGTGTGGCTGTGCTGGGACACAGGGTCTGGCTGTGCTGTACACAGGGTCTGGCTGTGCAGGTACACATGGTCTGGCTGTGCTGGTACATATGGTCTGGCTGTGCAGGTACACACGGTCTGGCTGTGCTGTACACATGGTCTGGCTGTGCTGGTACACAGGGTCTGGCTGTGCTGGGACACATGGTCTGGCTGTGCAGGTACACACGGTCTGGCTGTGCTGTACACAGGGTTTGGCTGTGCTGGTACACACAGTCTGGCTGTGCTGGTACACATGGTCCGGCTGTGCTGGTACACAACAGTTTCTCTGTCCTCTAGCACATGGTCTGGCTGTCCTGCATCACAGGATTTTGTTGTCGTGGGACCCATGCTCTGCCTCTGTGGGATGTGATTTGCATGTCCTGGGACACAGTTTGGCTGTCCCAGCACAGAGCTGTGCCTCTGCATCATGCTCCTGCCCCAGTACTTCACTGCCTGATGTGCCTCTGCCTGCTGGACACACCACGGCAGGCAGGGACCACAAACTGTGGCAGATCACTCTGGGATTTATCCCATTAGCCATGGGCCAGCTACGTAGTGATGCTGGGAAGAATCCTTGGGAATCACCATGGTTTGTGGTGCTTTGCAGTGCAGGCAGCTTGCTGGCTTTTCAACTCCATCTTCAGAAAGGAATGAGGAGTAATTTTTGGGCTTTCAAAAATCCTGTGAGCAGGGCTGCCTGACCTTTGGGGGCTGCTGGGGAACCTCAGGAGTGCTGGGGGGTCTCGGAGTCACTGTGCAGATGGAATTTATCAGGGAAGGCAGGAATGTGAGTGTTTGCTTTGTGCAGGGAGGAGTTAAAGTCCTGACTGTCACAGCAGGAGGGGAACTCTCTGTGGATGTAATCAGGAATCCTGGGCTGGTTTGTACAAAAGGTGTTTGAGTAAGGAAAATCTCTTTGGATTCAGGTGTGGCCCTGGGGAAGATTAATTTCTTACAATTGTAGAATTGTTCAGCTTGGAAAATATCATTGAGTCCAACGTTAACCCAACACTTCCAGGTCTGCCACAGCTCCCAGAGGATGGGGAGGCTGGAAACCCCACAGCTCCTCGCTCCTCCTGCTCCACAGTGCCAGAGCAGAAGCTGTTGTCAGCAGGTGAATTAGTGCCAGCAGTGGGAATTCCAGGGCTAGGGATGCAGCATTTTGGCTGCATCGTGGCTGCAGAAAAGACTTTGTTGTTTCAATCCTGGGGTGTGCAGCTCCTGCTTGTTGCTCTTCCTGCCTAATGAAGCATCCCGCCCGATTTTCCTGCTACAGTTCCTCTCTCCAGGCAGAAGGGCAGCAGGAGCTGTGCAGCAAGGCCTGCCTCTGTTGGCCCTGGAGTTTTGCTGCAATTCCAGGTGTTCCAGGAGAGCAGCAGTGCTCTGTGTGGTTTGATTTCCACGGCAGCTTTTGCCCCAGGCCTGGCTGTGGTTAGGACGGGAGCTGCTCCGACACCCACACAGGCACGCCAGGCTTGCAGCTCCCTGGCTTTAGTCTGGGGTTTTAGAGCCAGCCTAACTGCTCTGAACTCAAGCAAGGGAGCTGCAAGTCCCTTCCAAAGTGCCATGAGGATATCCCCATCCCAGACTTCTGGGGTACCCAAAGGCAGCACTGGAGATGAGGAATTCCTGTACTCACATGAGTCACAGAGGAAAGTATTTCATTCCTGGGCCAGCAAACACCTCTTCCCACTTAATTAGTGTGAAAACAAGGCTGAGATCCTCCTTGCTCTTTGCCTGTAAGCTTGGAGCAGCCCAGGGAAGCAGAAACCATCCCAGGACACTGCACAAATCCATGTCCTCCCTGGCCAGGGGTGCGTGCCGGGGGAGCTGCTCAGCCAGAGCCAGAACCCTTCAAATGGAGCCTTCAAACCCTTCAAAAAACAGCAGTTGGAGCCTGGACTGTGCCAGGCAGGGAGCCTGAGTGACCTCTGGGAGGAGCAGGGGAGGGAAGGGAATTTGGGGTCGCTGCTTGTTTGCATTTGGCAGATCCTTGGGGAGCTGTGCATCCATAGCTGTCCCTGCAGCTCTGCAGCAGTCACATGGGCTCTGTTTGTGTTGGGATGGGAGCCTCAGGGAGGCAGGTTGGAAAAGCTGCAGCTCTTTTTGTTGTTTTTTTTTTTCTCAAAGGGAAACCCATTGTGCTGCAGGAGAGGCAGGGAGAGCCTCCCCCTCCCCCCGGGCTGAAAAACCCTGCTGGCGTTTTGTCCTCCAAGCAGCATTTCTTGAGGGTTAAAACAAGGGAGAGATTTAGCAAAGGGATGTAGCCAACCTCAAAATTGGGCTGTGTTTTTTGGCTCTGGGGAAAAACACACCGGGCTCGTGCCCCATTACTCACAACAGTGATGACGTAGCTTTAAAAACTTGTTGTTTGATGTTTGAGGGCTAAAACCTGCCCAAAAACAAACTCAGCTGAGCTCAGGTTCAACAAAAACTGTGCTTTCTTTATCTTTTAAACTGTGAGTGGTTGTTTGGCTTTTCTTTCTTGGCAAAGGGAATTAATTTAGTTGAAATTCCTGTCTGGCACAATGCCTTTGCTTGCTGAAAGGGAGATTTACCACTCGGCTCGGGATTGCTGGTGGCTGGGAAAGCCTCAGGAAGCTCAGAAATGGTCCAGGAAAACCAACCTCCACATGGTGGATCCCCTAGGTCTGATCTCCTCAAAAATACACATGTTTTTAGAAGAGAATTGCTTTAAGTGGAGCTGCTCTTCATCTCAGCTTGGCTGGGTGGGAAGTTCTGGGAGGGAGGGGAAAAATGCCATTTGGTGGTATGGAGGTGGGGGTGAAGTCCTCAAAAAGAGCTTTCCCTTGGGAAAAAATGTGAGAGAAGACCCTGGGAGGGCAACACTGAAGAGCAGCTGGCTCCTATACACTGTCCAAAGGCATTTCTTCATCCGTCTGCAGCTCTGTTCCTGGGAAAGGCAGTGGAGTGGAGGCACTTAGCAAAAGTTGACTCAGAGCATGTCGCTGTCCTGGGAAGGGACAGGCTGCTGGCAGAGCCTAAAATCAGCAAAATTCCAGCCGGGAGCTCTTCCTCTGCCCCAGCTGAAAATGCTTCAGATGAGGCCCCGCAAGGGGTTTGCTGGAGTAAAGTCCCAAATTCCTGCTGCCCAGGGATCCTTTTATATTCCAGTCCCGGGGGTGTAATGCAGCAGGAATAGCTCCTGCCTCTCCCCTGCCCAAAGAAACGTGGCTGAGTGTTTTCTTTAGCTTGGGCTGCTCCTGTTTGCTTTAAAAAGGGCTTTTTTGGAGGTGCTGCCTGTACAGAATCCTGGGACAGCGTTTTGTGAAATGGAAATGAGCTGCCCTTGGTTATTGCTGGAAGCAGCGGGGTGGTTTTGCTGCGAGGGGTCCCAGACTTTCTGCTGGTGGTGGTGGCAAAGCCCAGGTGTTCCCTGAAGGGCAGGTGTTGCCTTGCAGAGGATGCTGAGGGAGCAGTGAGGCCGTACCTGTGGGCACGTCCCCGGCGGAGCAGCCCCGCGGCACAGCTCAGGTTCAACCCCACGGTGCGGCAGGTGCTCATCAACGAGCACAGGGACGTCACCTTCAACTGCTCCATCAAAGTGCCCCAGGAGCTGCTGCGGCCCGACGCGCCGGGAATCTCCCTCTGGAAGGACGGCAGGGAGCTGCACGTGCTGGATCGCATCGCCAGCAGCCACTTTGAGATCCCCGACGAGAAGGAGGTGGCCATGACCTCCACCTTCAGGTGAGTGCTGTGGGTCTTCTGGAGCAGGTGGGAGTGAGGGATGGCTCGCAGGGAATGGGATGGGAAGCCACAAGCCTGAGGTGGTGTCCGTCGTGTCCGGCAGCATCATCGGCGCGCAGCGCTCGGATAACGGCTCCTACGTCTGCAAGCTCAACGTCTCCGGCATGGAGGTGGTGTCTGACCCCATCCTGGTGCAGCTGGAAGGTGAGCTGGAGCAGCTGTGCAGCTGTGCCCTGGCTGAGTGACCTAGAGCTGGGAGGCAGGAACGGGGAATCCTTTGCTTGCCCTGTGTCCGCGCAGGTCTCCCGCACTTCATCCGGCAGCCCGAGCAGCTGAACGTCACCAGGGACAGCCCCTTCAACCTGACGTGCCAGGCTGTGGGGCCTCCGGAGCCCGTGGAGATCTACTGGTTCAAGAACAACATCCGGCTCAACCAGGAACCCCACATCTCCCCGTCGGTCCTCACCGTGCCAGGTGAGCCTGGCAGCAGATTGTTCCGGCTCTGCTGGGCTGCTGGAATGTTTGGAAGAGTCTGGGATGCCCCCTGTGCTGTGTGTCCATGACAGCTGGTGGGACACAGGGAGAAAAATCCTTGGTGTCCCATAAACCCCACTGTGGTTTTGCTGCACAGGCAGGAGATGGGGTGTTTCTTGCCTTGCTCGTGAGGTGGTTAATTAGGAGCTGGGTTATAATTGCCCAGTCTTGGCATGCAGGCAGCCTTTAAAAGGCAGTGAAAGCCGGAAGAAGTGACTCATTCCTCTTGGATGTCCTCGCATCCGCCTGGCACCCGCTAGGCTGGGTCATTGGAGCAGAGCTTCCTTCTCCTGGCCCTGCAGCCCTGGCACCACTGCTGGCATGAGCCAACACTCCCCACACTCCCCACGTCCACCTTGGCATGGGACAGGGATCCCAAGCCCGGGGTCACCTCACCCAGGCTGGGAGAATCCGCCCTCGGGTATTTCCAGTGGTCCTTCCCCACCATCAGCTGGGGCATTTGAGCAGTCCTTGACCAGCACTAAATCATCTGACCAGGCTGTTGCAGGGGCTCTTCTGCTTTCTGCCTTTCCCCTTTTGGAGGGAAAACAACCCCTTGCTCAGGAGCTTGTGCAAGGGCTCTGTAGGGACATCCCGTCCCCGCCGTGCTGGTTGTGTGCTCCCGGTGTGGGAGTGGGGCAGCTGGAGCCTGGGGTCACCCCTGGACACTGGCAGCAGAAATGTCACGGGGGAAAGTGAGAACAGGCTGAGAAGGGAAACCCTGAGTGTTTGCAGGTGGGATTGGGATGGTTTTGGGATATCCAGGGAACAAGGCTGTGTTTTCCCTCAGGACTCAACAAGCCGGCGCTGTTCAGCTGCGAGGCCCACAACAGCAAAGGCCTGACTGCATCCAGCCCGGGCCAGGTCAACATCAAAGGTCAGCTCCATTCCCTGTTCAACATCCCAGCCCTCATCCTTCACAAGCTGAGGGAGATCCCACCCTCAATCCTATGGCTAAAATCCAGCAGGATCTGGTTGTAACCTGGTCGTCCCGGTTTGGTCATCCCAGCACTGGGATGGGGGAGGACGCGCCAAAATCTAAATTTGAAAGCAAAACTGTCAGCTTCAAAGCAGGATTCGGAAGGGCTGCATCACTCCTTTCCTTCCTTTGTAACCAGGGTGGTGCTCCATAGGAATTTTCCATAGGAAACAGTGGAAATTGCTGACATTCCTGATGGGAGCTGCTCTGGCAACGTGAGGGAGGTGTTCCCCAAAATAAGTCATGGCCTTTGAGCTGCCCAGAGCGGTCACAAATATAGAAATGGCCAAAATAGTCCTGAAAGTGACATTTTTGTGCTTCCCCATCCGGTGGTCCGGCACATCCGCAGAATTCGGATGTGGGGTCACGCACCGAGCCCTGGGAGCTGCAGGAAAAGCCACCACGCCAGGTTTGTGCTCAGGCTTCCAGCTGACTGCCCTTGGCTTCTCCTCCCTGCAGGAATCCCATCAGCTCCTGTCAGCGTGCAGGTCCTCAACAGGACAGCCCATGGAATCAGGATATCCTGGGTGCCAGGCTTCGATGCCTTCTCTGCCTTGAGCAGCTGCAGTGTCCAGGTGAGCATCCAGAATTCCCACATCCCTGCAGCTCCTCCCCATGGATGCTCTGAGGGAGGTGGAAGTTGGTGTTTGGCATGAGCTGCACAGATTTCACAGAATCCTGGAATGCTTTGGGTTGGAAGGACCTTAAAGATCATCCAGTTCCAACTCCTTTCCAGCACCTTCCACTATCCCAGGTGTTGCTCCTTGGGCACTTCCAGGGATGGGGCAGCCACAGCTTCACAGGGAATATTTTCTTCCCCTTATCCCATCTATCCCTGCCCTCTGGCAGTGGGAAGCCATTCCCTCTTGTCCTGTCACTCCATGCCCTTCTCCCAAATCCCTCTCCAGCTCTCTTCCCACTGGGCAGCACATCCAGGCTGTCGTGTGTTTTATGGACCTGGTCAAACCCTTCCCAACCAAGCAGCATTCCCAAAGTCAGGATTTGGAGGGGCAGGTTTCCCTCAGCTCCCTGTTCCTGGGGAGTTGCCTGTGTCCAGGGAATGCCACCTCCATGGGCAGAGCCTGCAGGCATTTTCCACCTGCTGCACGTGGCTGGCTTTCCCAGTCCAAGCCCATCTTACAGTCTCACGGATATGATTTTTATCCTGGAAAATCACCACTCCAGCTGGGATAGCACGTGGAGAGAGGCAACCTTTGAAGGCAGGTAAAAGTGAAAGGAATTGCAGGGAAGAAAGATACCAGGGCTAATATTAGCACCACGTCCTGCTGCTGCCTTCCAGCCAGAGCTTGGGAAGCGGGGTGGAGAGCCAAGGAATTTCCTATGACTTAACATTCATGGTCTGTCAGTAGGAAATGGCCTTTGAAAGTGGAGAACAGGAGAGGGTTTCTGGCAAAAACACAGCTGTGACTCAGCCCTTTTGCTGCTGTCCCCTTGGATAATCCCCGGGCCCACCGAGCCAGTGACTCATCCCCGAGGGCTGCAGCTGGCCCACCTGCCAGCTCCAACTGCTGCAGCTTGCAAGCATCCTGATTTCCTCCCAAAATCCATGGGTTTGATGGGTTTTTTTTCAGAAGACAATTGGGGATCAGGATGTCTGGTCCCAGAAGTGTTGTGTGTGTTCCTCTGGTCACTGCTCGCCTCCCTCAGAGCATCTCGTGACAGCCTGGGGGGTGGGATGTGCTGCCTGGTTATTTTATTTGGGGCTCCTTTTGCTCCATCCCAAAGTCAGGACATTGACTGAATGAATTCCCTGACTTTGGGAACGCTGCTTGGCTGGGAAGCCTGTGACCAGGACAAGTGTGTGGCTGCAGCAACCCCAGGCTTGCAGAGTCTTCCAAAGATCTACTTGGAGCATTTCTGGGACCTTCTCCATGAAAACCTGAGGCTGAAGGCTGTTCTTTTATATTTTGGCTGTAAAACAGATGCTGAGACCATCCTGGGATACCATGGGGGGCTCTTTTGATTGAGCACAAGGATAGGTGTCCTACCCTCCCAAAATCATAGATGGTTTTTCAGAGCAGTGCACAGCCCTGTGCACGTGGGTTGGGTTGGCCTTGTCCCTCTTTCCTCCCTCTGTCCCAGTCCAGGTAGTGCTTCCCACAAAAATGAGATGTTTCCTGGGAAGCTGCAGTGGCTCTGTGGACAGCTCCATGGGGGCTCCACATCCATAAATTTCTCTTTTCTGTGTTTTTGGGATGTTGAATTCATCCATGCTGCTAAATGTGACAAGGATTGGGATTAATCCTGTTTTCCAATGATGTGCTGCACAAAAAAAGGAAGAGCTTTATTTTGTTTACTTGAGATGTGCTGCCTGTTTATTTTATTTGGGACTCCTTCTGCTCCATGCCACAAGAAACAGCAAATCCTCCCTCCCTCCTTCCCAACATCCCTGGAGTGCTGGAGCCATGAGCTTTCCCTGCAGAGTTCCAATGGGAGGCAGGGCTCTGGATCCTGTTTTCCAACATCTCTCCCTGCAGGTTGTTGCTGACTAATCCCTGTTTGTGGGCTGATTTTCCAATTAAAGGTCAAGGAAGTCGTTCCAAGAGGCAACATCTCCCTGCAGCCCTTCCACACCTCGGTGCCTCCCCACGTGTATCACATCCAGCAGCTGGAGCCCATGGAGGAGTACAACATCCGTGTTTCCTGCAGGAATGAGGTTGGCTGGTCAGCATTCAGCCCCTGGATCACGGCCAGCACCACGGAGGGAGGTAGGAAATGAGAATGAGGAGAAGAATGAAAATGAGAAGGGATTTCCCTGCCTCAATCCCTCTGGATGAGAGGCAGCTCTCAGAGTGGGAAAGGAAACTTCCCAGTTTTCCATGGGCTTTCTGGTTCAGCTGCAGCTCGTTTCCCATCAGATTCCCACATCTCTGCAGCTTTGTCCCAGCTTCCCTCAGCTCCTTTTCCCCCACTGATGCCCACAGCTCCCAGCACGCCGCCGCTGAACGTCACGGTGTCCTTCAACGAGTCCAGCTCCTCGCTGGAGATCCGCTGGGTGAGGCCATCCCTGGAGAGGATCCACGGGCAGCTCCAGGGCTACCACGTCTGGTACAGCTGGCACAACTCTGAGGGCACGGTGAGTCACCAGGAAACGGGGAAGAATGGTTAAATCCTGGAAAAATTCCCAGCAGGGATGTCCAGATGGCTTTGGGTGCTTCCATAGATTATTTTGGAGCTGCCTTGGGCTTCCGTGTGGGCTTCAAACCACTCCTGGCATTGCATTCCCTGGATTTTCAGCTGTTCCTTACTCAGATGGGGTTTATCCCTGCCTTAACCCACAGCACAGAATTTCAGAGCTCGAGGAACTCTTTGGCCCAAAGGCCTCTCCTTGAGTGCATGAAATCACCTGGCACACCCTGCTTGCCTTTTCTAGGATTTGGGAAGTAGCTGCAGGAATTTGCTAGGGCAAGCTTGGCCCAGACTCTGGGCAAAAGATCCCATCCAGAGCCCGTGGATAACAGCAGGAATGGATCCAGCTGTGGTTTGGGTTCCTGTGTGCCAGGCTGGTGGAGTGGCTGGCTGGAAACAGTGACTCATCCCCATTTTTTTGTTGGATGCTGCACTTTCTGTTCTCCTTTTGCTCCTCCGTATACATCCAGCCTGAATGAAGCCAGGGAAACAAAATCATGGTCTTGTGACTCGGAAAAAAAGTGCTGACAGCAGCTGTCTCTCTCCAGCAAAAGGCCAAATCCAGGCCTTGCCCTTTAAGCCCTGGGAGATTTATTGTTGCTGTTGTTGTTTGTTAATTATTGTCCATTTTTTCTGGCTTATGGAGTGAAATTTTTTCCAGTTCTCAATTTTTCCGTGAGTCTGAGGCACGAGACTGGAGTTCTGACTCCTCAAAAACCTCCTTCTAAGGTTGGACTCGATGATCCCAGAGGTCTTTTCCAACCTAAATGATTTTGTGGGAATGATTCCATGAAGTAAAGTCCCTGAGTTGTGGCCCTGCACAGGCTAAATCTGGACTGCCCCAAAATAACCACCAGATTTTGCAGGATAAAGTGAGGAAGAAGCTGGATTTCAGTGTCACAGGGCCACCTGCAGGCCTCTCCACAACCAGAAAGTTCCCAAAAGTTGTTTTGTTTTCCTCCTTAACCATCAGTCCTTGTTGGAGCCAAGGCCGCCTGAGTTGGGACAGGAAGAAATTCCTCAACTACCACAAAACTCATAAAATCCCTTTAAATTTGGCAGGTCAGCCCTGCTTTGTGCTCACGGTCTGGATCTGTCCTCAGATGACACAGCAGAGCCCTGTAGGACAGGGAAGGATCCCAGTTTTAGGCTGGGGGTAGGAAAAGGATCCCACAGGGAGAAGGCAGGAGTGTGGGAGCAGAGGTGACAGCAGCTCCTGTCACTGCCGGTGGGTGCCCACACATTCCCAGGGGCTGGGGGTTTCACATCCATTTCCGTGGCTTTTTTGGGACAGGGAACAGAAACTGGCTCCCCCTGAGAAGCTCTGATTGCCTTTCCTTGTCCCCTGATCCTCAGCTTCATCCCTCTCTTTTTCATTGATCCCCCTCTGCTCCATTCCCTCTCCTTTTCACTGATCCCCCTCTGCTCCATTCCCTCTCCTTGCCCACTGATCCCCCTCAGCTCCCACTTTTTTTCTGGGCTGTTCAGGAAGGAGCCAGGCACTGCTGGGCACAGCAGCCTGCCAGCTGTTTTGGCTGCAGCTGGGCAGCTGTTTTGCAGTTGGAAATCGGCAGGGAGCAGCAGCAGCACTTTCTCAGCTGGAAACGACCAGGAAAGGATGGAATTTGCAGGGAAAACCTCCTATGTTTTTACCAAGCCACACTGCCTCCTGCCATGGTACCAGCCAAGGAAACACATTAAAAAAAGTTGAAATATAATTAGCTGGACACAAAAACCACAGAAGGCAGAAAATATCTGCTTCCAGAGCACTTGGACAATCCTACCAGGAGCACACGGATCCGTGGGTGCTGAGGCTCACAAGGCTCCAGCGGCCACAATGAAGGCTGAGGATCACAGTCCATGTCACCAGAGCCTTTCCCTTCCTTGCCAGATCCTTCCCTGCCTCTTTGCTGGCTCTGGCTGCTGCTGTTGTGAAGCAGAGAGGGCCAGAAGCGCTGGGGCTGCAGGGGAAGCGCCGCTCCGCTCCGCTCCCGATCCCATCCGGCCTCGCACACAGGGCCATTCTTCTCCCTAAATAGCCGGGTGCTGCACTTCCTCTGGGCTGGGAAAGCAAAGCAGCTCCCGAGGTTGCCAAGGGGACAACTCTCAGTAAATCCCAGGTTTCCCTGCCTTCCCCAGCCCAGGATTTTCTTCCCTGCCTCTCTCAGCAGATCGTCTCTGCCGAGGCCCGGCTGAACGGCAGCGTGGCCGTGCTGCCCGTGGTGGCCACCAACGCCACCTGCTCCGTCCGTGTGGCCGCTGTCACCAAGGGGGGAGTGGGACCTTCCAGCATTCCCGTGGAGATCTTCATCCCTGCCAGTGGTAAGGAGGCTGGGCATGGCACTTTACATGAGGCTGTTTGGTATCACTCCATCCTCCTTCAGATAAAGCATCCCTGTCAGCCAGGGATGCTGGTTTGGGGGCAGCAAAGCCTCTCTCCTCATTCCCATTTTTTTCTCTGCTGGAAAGCTCTGGGAATTCCTGCCCCAAGCCCCGGGTGCTGCAGGCTGACTCCTTCACCAGCTCCATTAACAGGATATTTTCTTAGGATTAATAACCTCAGCCCCCTCTTCGACTCCAGCCTCGGGGAATGGCGACTCCTTTGTCGTAGCTCTGGGATTTATCTGCGGGACGATTGCGGTCGGAGTCATCCTCTGCTTGTCCGTGGTCATCCAGAAACGATGTGTGGAGACAAAATATGGGTAAGGGGATGGAAAACGGGCCAGATCCCAAGGGCTGGCTGACCAGCAGCCCCTGCTGGATTTGGGGACAAGGATTCTGCCCCCAGGACTGGTGGTGTTACCACAAATGATGTTTTTTATGCCCGTGGTGAGGGACTGAGTGAGTTTTTCCTTCCCCTCCCTTTCCTCAGCTCAGCAGTTCACCTTTTGCTCACTATTCCTATTTTTAAAGGGAAGTGAACTTGTGCAACTTGGTGGGGGAGGTGTTTTGGCACGAAAATGAGAGAGCAGAGGATGTCACTGGTCACCAGAGGGTGACCTGCACCCAAGGGAACGGCTGGAGCTGTGTCAGGGGAAAAGGTCCTTCCCCCAGAGGGAATGAACAGGCTCCCCAGGGAATGGGCATGGCCCTGAGGCTGCCAGAGCTCCAGGCGTGCTTGGACAACATTCCCAGGCCTGCACAGGATGGGATTGTTGGGGTGTCTGTGCAGGGCCAGGAGCTGCACTGGATGCTCCTTGTGGTTCCTTTTAACTCCATGATTCTCTAATTCCATAATATCCCATGTCCTGGAGAAACCCTCCTGCCTCATCCCACGCCTGGGTTCAATGGCCCAGCATTGTTTAAAGGCACGGACAAAGGGCTGTTTTCTCCTGCAGTAACCCAACACTCCTCACTCATCCTCGTGACTTCCCAAGTGGTGTTTAACTGCCCCATGCTCCCAGTTTGCAAACTGGTACTGAGTCAGGATCCCTTTCCTAACTGGTTATTGTCACTCTTTCCATGCTTCTCCGGCTCTGCAGCATCCTGCCCTGGTTTTGCTTCCCAAAGCTGGACTCTGCAGGGCTCCAGCAGTGTTCCTGCTCCTCGAGTAGGAAATGAGTATTCTATTTCCTCCCCAAAAGCTCTGTGACTCACTCCCTGATGGTTCAGTGGTGTTTGTGGAGCTGTTGTTTAGCTCAGACATTGCAGGCGATAGTGCTGATCCAGGAAAAAGGAAATGGAACCTACATTTCCCCTTTTCCTACGGATCCCCTGGGCTCCTGCCCCTGCCATGCTGACTCCTTCATCCAGCCACAGCAGATGTGCTTGTGTTCCCTCAGGAATGCTTTCAGCAGGAACAACTCAGAGCTGGCAGTGAACTACACAGCCAAGAAGTCCTACTGCCGCAGAGCCGTGGAACTGACCCGTAAGGACACGTTTTTATCCCTCTGGAAGGAGCTGGGGGGAAATGGCAGCAGGTGGGAGGTGCCTGAGCTCCTGTGCCCCTTTCCTGCAGTGGGAAGCCTGGGTGTCAGCAGAGAGCTCCAGCAGAAGCTGCAGGATGTTCTCGTGGACAGGAACGCCCTGAGCCTGGGAAAGGTCCTGGGAGAGGGTGAGTAAAACTCATCTCATTCCAACCTCCTGCCACAGGCAGGGAACCTTCCTTGTCCTCCTTCTGTCACTGCTGAGGAACAAGCCCTTTGGCTCCATTTTGGAGCATTCCAGACCTTAGGGGTCTGGTGATGCCCTGGAAGGTGGTGCTTTGGATGAAGGGGTTCCTTCTCTCCTGTGGTGCAGGGGAGTTCGGGTCCGTGATGGAGGGACGGCTCAGCCAGCCCGAAGGGCCCCCACAGAAGGTGGCTGTGAAGACCATGAAGTGTGAGTTGCCTCTCTGCCCCACAGGACTTGATGTTTGTCCTCTCTCAGGAACTGCATCCTGGCACTGTTTAGGGGTTTTAAAGCTCTTTCTTTCTCTGTGCTTCCCAGTGGATAACTTTTCCCAAAGGGAGATTGAAGAGTTCCTCAGCGAAGCAGCGTGCATGAAGGACTTTGACCATCCCAATGTCATCAAGCTCCTTGGTATGGGCTGTCCCTTCCCACCCTCCAGCTGGGATTTGGGTGGACCCAGATAGATCCCTTTTCCCAGGGCACTGAGTGAGCTGTCCATGTTTCCAGGGGTGTGCATCGAGCTGAGCTCCCTGCAGGTGCCCAAGCCCATGGTGATCCTGCCCTTCATGAAATACGGAGACCTGCACAGCTTCCTGCTCCGCTCCCGGCTGGAAATGGCCCCCCAGGTAGGGAGCAGCGGGAGCAGAGAGTGGGGTGGGATGGAGGAGGGAAGGGAATCCCCCTCTGCAGCTCCTGCAGGCTCCTGGGTCAATGAATGGCACGGTCTGAGGGATGAGAGCTCGTCTGCTGTGGATTGGGATGGACAGGAAAGCCTTTTGGCTCAACACTGTGTGACCCCCACCTTCCCTCCCCAGTTCGTGCCCCTGCAGACCCTGGTGAAGTTCATGGTGGACATCGCCCTGGGCATGGAATACCTGAGCAGTCGGAACTTCCTCCACAGGGACTTGGCAGCTCGGAACTGCATGTGAGTGTTTTCCTGTGCTCCATCCCACGGGATGAATGCTGTGGATGAAGTTCCCTTGGTTTTGAGGCACAGAGCTCGGCCCGGGGCTGGTGGCTCAGGGTGTGGTGCTGGGGCTGTCCTGATGCACCCTGTTTGCCCCCAGGCTGCGGGATGACATGACGGTGTGCGTGGCAGACTTTGGGCTCTCCAAGAAGATCTACAGCGGGGATTACTACCGGCAGGGCCGCATCGCCAAGATGCCGGTCAAGTGGATCGCCCTCGAGTCCCTGGCTGACCGTGTCTACACCACCAAGAGCGACGTGGTAGGTCCCCATGCCTGGAGGGACACTCTCCTGGGCTGAGGCATGCTGTGCTCCTGCTGGTGGCATTCCCTGGAAGTGCAGGAGGTGCCGGAGCCCTTCTGCTGCCGGTTCCTTGAGCGGGCCCCTCGCCTCCGTCCTGGCCGTTCCCAATTTTGGGAGCACCACAGCTCTGCCCACTGTCCCTTGGATGGCAGGCAGTGACCTTTCCCCATGAAAAGGTTCATTCATTGCTCCTGGAAGTGTCCCTTCAGCCTTGGCCTTTCCCTTTGTGCCGGCAGTGGGCATTCGGCGTCACCATGTGGGAGATCGCCACGCGCGGGATGACGCCGTACCCAGGGGTGCAGAACCACGAGATCTACGAGTACCTCTTCCATGGGCAGCGCCTGAAGAAGCCCGAGGACTGCCTGGATGAGCTGTGAGTCCTGGCATCCCAGATGGGAACATGGATTTTCCTAGGAACAAACCCCCCGTTAATGTTTGCACACCGTGCCTGAGGAAAGCCGGTTCAGCATCTGCTGAACTCCAGGCAAAAATCCCAACAAATGTCCTGAGGGGAAGCAATGAGTTTGTAGGGCTGGCAAGGTCACCAGGAACAGTCAGTGATGAGACTTTTTATTTTATTTTATTTTATTTCTTTAATTTTGGATGTGTTTTGGCCAAAAGGTTCTGGCTAGTGATGCTCCTCTTTGTCCCACAAAACTCCCTCTAGGGCCCTTCCTTGCCACAAATCCATAAATCTGTGTCCTTCTGGAAAGGGGAAATGCAGAACACGCAAACCTTTGGACTTCTGAGCAGCTCAGCAAAGGCCTTTCTCCCAAGCTTCCTTCCTGAGTTTTTCTCTAGTGCCATTAGAGCTGAAAATGTTTAACCCCCCATGGCTGAGAGCTTTGAATCCCAACCGGATAAACAGAGTTGTACATTTCCTAAAAGGCTCCTCTCCAGTGCCCGTTCCTGAAGGAAGCAGTGCAGGAACCTCTAAGAATCCAGGCTGCTGGAGGGCAGAGATGCTGGCAGGGACATGCTGGGAGCTTCCAGGGCTCCCTGACATCCAGCCTGGGAGCAGGACCTGCCAAGGGAAGGACTGGGCATCCCACACACAGATGGGATGTTCCCAGGGAACAGATCCCAGGGAAGAGACTCCTCACACTTCTAACAGCAGCTTAGGCTGATAAATCCATGACCTTGGGAAACAGCCTGAGCAGAGGGAGTTGGTTTCACTTTGACTTAATGGGAATTTCAAGGCTTGGAGGGAAACTGGGAATTAGCCTCCATACCTCCCCTAATCCACAGAAGTGCAGGCTGCTCCATCCCTGGAAGTGTTCAAGGACAGCTTGGAGCAGCCTGGGATGGTGGAAGGTGCCCCTGCCCATGGCAGCAGGGTGGGACTGGATGAGCTTTAAGACCACACCAAACCATTCTGGGATGCTCTGTTAACCACACTCCTCTCCCGACCTCCAGGTATGAAATAATGTCCGAGTGCTGGAGAGCCGACCCTGCCACCCGCCCCACCTTCTCCCAGCTCAAAGCCCAGCTGGAGAAGCTGCTGGAAAACCTGCCCAGCGCCAAGGCACGCGGGGAAATCATCTACATCAACACCGGCCTCGCCGAGCAGAGCCCGGACTCCACGCAGGACTCGGGCTTCCCGCAGGCAGACTCGGATTTGGAGGCCGGGGAGGCGTCGGAGCCCGGCTCCCCCGGCGCGGAGGCGGCGCTGGTGGCCGTGGACGTGCATCCCGGCCAGCCCTGGGACAGCAGGTACGTGGTGGAGGAGCAGCTCGGCGGCCCCGTGGAGGAGCCCTACGTGCCCCTGCTTCCCTGCCAGGGCTCGGAGCCGGGGAGCCGGTGGAGCCAGGCCGGCACTGCGCCGGCGTCGGAGCGCGGGGAGGACTCGGAAGTGCCGCCGGGAACGGCGTGAGTGGCACCGCGGCCAGGACACTGAGGGAATGGTTGAATAAACACTCGTCTCTTCTGTTGATTATCTCCTGCACGGTTTTCCTGGTGGAGGCTGGCTGTCCCCAGGAGCTCTTTCCTGGGCTGAAGTCCCAGGGGTTTGGAATTAACAGTGGAATTATTTTGCTGTTATTATTAATTTTTTCCAGAAGGAGCGGAGCAGGGTGGGGTGGATGGTGCTGAGGGGCAGCCGGTGTTTTCCTCGTTTTCCATCATTCCAAGTGTTAAGGTTTGTGGGGTGGGCAGCCCCCTGGATGATGAGGGCTCCAGCTCTACAGCCTGCTGGGGGATTTCACTCTGCAAGAGATCCCCATGGAAAACAGCAACGGGAGCTCCAGTGGGAACAGCGGATGCTCTCACATTCCTTTCTCCCTGATGGGTTTCCATCATGCTGAGGAACCATCACTCCTGCTGCAACACCAGGGAAACAGAAGCCTGAGGGGGTCCCAGGAGGGCTGGAGCCCCCCCCAGCCATGGCCTGGCCTTTTCCTGCTGCCCCTTCTCCTCCTGGGGGGAATTCTGCTGCTTCCATAGCTGGGGCTGCTCAGCAGCAACCGGAGCCAGACCCAGCACCTCTTGCTGCTCCTTGGGGGAACCAGACTGGGGAGGAGCTGGGGAATGCACTTTGGGACTGGGGAAAGGGATGCAGTGACAGAGATGGGGTGCAGGAGCTGGAAAACGGGGTACCGAGCTGGGAAGGGGGTGCAGGGCTGGGAAGGGGTTTCTGGCCATGGGGAGCTGTGGGAAAAGCCACCCTCCAGCACCCCAGCAGCGCCCGGGCGGTGTCCCGGGGGATGGATGGATGGACGGATGGATGGACGGATGGATGGATGGATGGATGGATGGATGGATGGATGGATGGATGGATGGATG
>JAOTQP010001546.1:168814-190964 GCA_026413545.1 Cichladusa arquata | reverse complement strand
GGATTTACTCCCAATATCTGCATCACCACTGCTCCAAAAGGAGCTGATGCAATGGGGATTTACTCCCAATATCTGCATCACCACTGCTCCAAAAGGAGCTGATGCAATGGGGATTTACTCCCAATATCTGCATCACCACTGCTCCAAAAGGAGCTGATGCAATGGGGATTTACTCCCAATATCTGCAGCACCACTGCTCCAAAAGGAGCTGATGCAATGGGGATTTACTCCCAATATCTGCATCACCAGTGCTCCAAAAGGAGCTGATACAATGGGGTTTCTTTTTTTTTTTTCTCCCCAGGATGGCAAACCAGTGAAGAAATGGGTTAATATGAGCCAGGAGTTCATCAACCAGCACACAGTGGAGCACAAGGGCAAGCAGATCTGTAAATATTTCCTTGAAGGGAGGTGTATTAAGGTAAATTTAATTTTTTTAAAAAATAAGTTTTAGCAAACTTGAGTGTTGATACTTATTGTTTTGATTTGTGATGTACAGAGGATTTCTAGATGGAATTATTTTTGGAAAAACAGCCCTTTGTTGCACAATGAAAATTTATATTTTTATTAATATATTCAATAAAAACATCCTAAACTTACCCTGAGAATGATAATGTGTTAATGACATCATATCTCACAAGTCTGGAATCTCTAAGTAGGCAACAATTCCTGAATGTATGAAATTATTTCCTGCTGATTTGGGAACTTTGAAGAACCTGCTTTGTGGTGCAAAACTTTCAAAAGTGGGATTGTTAGAAAACACAGCCACTGAAGGCTTCTCACTTTTATTTGGTTCCTTGGGATTTAGGGATGGAGTTTTTTGTTTCTTGCCCAAATGGCAAAAACAAAAGTGAGAATGGTTGGAAATGTTGTGTTGCTTGCTGCCTTTAAACACCTTTGGCTCAGACTATTGACTATTTGCTGCCACCTTCAGTTCTAGAAGGGACTGAGAGAGCACTTGGTGTCTTTCTCAGGAAAATAAATTCTAAAAAAACACCCAACCCCCCATCCAGCAAAACAATCCTAAGGAATAACAGAATATAGGAAGGTAATTCAGTAAAATATTATTTCAGTGCCTTTTAAATGCAAGTTCCCAGGTGGAGGCAGAGAACAGGGATTGTTTTCTGTCACCATTCCATCTATTCCTTTGAATTCCAATCCAGGAATTTTCTCTATGTCCAGACCCCCCCTATTTACAGTTTTTATTGCTTACAGTGGAATTTAATCTTGGTACAGATGAAAAATTTAAATTCAGCTGAGGAGGATGTTCTTTTTACTAGGGAATTAAATTACTCAGCATTTCAGATGGATAATGATTTTTCCTTTTGTTTTTTTTTTTTCAATTTATTTATAGGGAGAACAGTGTAAATTTGATCATGATGCAGAGATTGAGAAGAAAAAGGAAATCTGTAAGTTTTACATCCAGGGTTACTGCACCAAAGGAGAGAACTGCATTTATTTGCACAATATCCTTTAAAAGTACTTCTCAATTCACCTAAAATGTTAATTTCTGATATTTTATTTCGATTTATTTTGATAGAAATGATTTCTAAAGGTGACTGTTATTTAAGAGACTCTACCACCTACTGTGTGGATTGATTACAATATTCTTTTTCTCAAATATTTCAGAGGAAAAAATAAATACAAAATTACTGATTTGTAACATTTTTGGAAATAAAATCCGTGGAATTTTAGATACATTTATCCATGCTTTTAAACCCCTGATCTGTTCCTCTTTGTCATTATTTTGACATTTTTCTCTGGAATTGAGACCTTTCTCTTTTGAATCACAATTGGAAAATTAAATCCTGAGGATTTAAATCCGAATTAAAAATTAAATCCGAAATTTAAATCTGAAGCATTTAAATATGACAGAAATGTCATTTTTAGGAGAATTTTAAATGGAAGTAAGAGGTAATTTGGTTATTAGCTTCCAAAATTCCTACTGTAAAGATGAATTCCTGATAAAGAATTAAGGGATATCTGCCAGCTGGGTTTTGTAACATTCCCAACCCGTTAAGAATCCTTAATTCCTTCCTCACATGAATTCCCCTGCAAGTTCTACCACACAGGAGCCAAGTGTTATCAAGGAGATAAATGCAAATTCTCTCATGCTCCCCTGACTGCAGAAACCAAGGAGCTGTTGGATAAGGTGAGCAATCTGGATGCTGGGAATGTTAGGATTGCTGCACTCGGAGTGGGGAGGGCATGAGGAGCCTTTTCCATGTGCTCTAGGATTATTGGGATATTCCCTCTCCAGTCATTGCCCAGCAGGCTTTAAAAGAAAAGGGGTGTGAATCCAACACTAAAAACATGAGGAACTTTGGAATAACTCCTTCTACTCCTGTTTGAAGGAAGTGGACTTGTGGGAAATTGTTCCTTCCTGAAATAGAGAAGTGTTTTCTTGGCTGGGATTCAGTGACCTGGAAAACAGCTCCCAAAAATGGGTTTAGAATTCCTTTGAGTTGGATGTCAATATCCAGCAGGATTGTAGCAGACAACAGGAAAGTTGTCTGTTTAAATATGGAAATAATATTTCAATAAAAGGCACAAGGCTCAGCTGAAGTGGAATACTGGAAAAGTGATGGAATGTTTGCCCACATGGCTTTGTTGCAGGTGTTGAATAACGAGGAGGAACCCCAAAATGAAGATGAGAAGGAGCTGGAGGAGCTCCGGAAGCGGGGCATTGTTCCTCTCCCCAAACCCCCGCCCGGGGTCGGGCTCCTGCCAACCCCCCCGGAGCAATATCCCTTCTCTGAGTCCGACATGGAAAACTACCAGGATCCTTCAGGAGATTACAAGAAAATCCCATCTCTCTTTGAAATTGTCGTGAAGCCCACTGTGGATCTGGCACACAAAATTGGGAAGAAGTAGGTGTTGGAATTCTGGGGAGAACTCTCTGGGTATTTGTTGTTTAATCTTTCATTGTTCTGTCAGGATTCTGGGCTAAGTTAAGGATCTGCCAGATAGCTGATACCAGGATTATTTCTTGTTTTCCGTAGAAAAGAAATTAGGCCTGACCTTCCAGGTGTTAACTCTTGGTTTGGCATCTCCATCTGCAGGTGGGGCAGTTCATTCCCTGCTCCAGTTTTTTTGCAGTTGGCTTTTCCTTGGGCAAAACCGATGGAGATGAGCAGATACTGGAAAAAACGTGGTTTTGGCCAAGTTAAGGGATGTGGAATGGGTGTAGTTGGAAAATAATGCTCTTTTGAGGATTTTATCCTCAAAAGGTCAATAAGAGTTGGAGGGGGTGGAGAGAGCCAGCTGTTGGTGTTTGCAGGTCCAAAATTTGATTCCTCGATTTTCTTCTGCTCCCAGGCCACCGAGCTTCTACAACAGTGGGTCACCGCCGCGGCCGCCGTTCCAGGGCAACGACCCCCATTCCCAGCACATGTACAACCCTGGCTCCAGCCCGGGGCCGGGCCCTGGCATGTCCCAAGGACACAACGGGCCCCCCATGCACCCCGGTTCCCCCGGGCACCATCCCTGCGGCGGCCCCCAGGGGCCGGGAATGCCGCACAGCCCCCCCATGCAGGGCGTTCCCCCGGGCTACATGGGCCCGCAGAACCAGGCTGGAATGGCCATGCAGGGCCAGCAGGGTGGGCCCCCCCTCACCCCGCCGGGCATGGGGGGATCCTACAACTCCCCCGGGGTGCAGGGACACATGGTGAACATGCCAAGGGACAATCACTGTCCCCCGGGGCCGCAGTACCAGCAGATGCCCGGGGACTACGAGCCCATGCAGAACCCGGCCGACTTCTACGACAACTATTACTCCCACCAAGCTGTACACAACTTCCAGCCAGCCAATAATTCCGGAGGTAAGGACGTCTGCTGGATGAATTTTGGATGGAAACTCCCTGGAATATCTTCAGTGTTCTGGTGCTGTTCAGTTGTGTTGTTAGGTCATGTTATGCTTGAGGTTGAAATGGGATATTGGGAAGAATCCTTCCCTGTGAGGGTGGGGAGGCCCTGGCAGAATTTTTCCAGAGAAGTTGTGGCTGCCTGATCCCTGGAAGTGTTCCAGGCCAGATTTGATGTGGCTTGGAACAGACTGGGATAGGGAAAGGTGTTCCTGCTGTGGCATGGAACTGGATGTCCCTTAAGCTCCTTTCCAGCCCGTTCCATGATGCCATGTTGATAGCTGTCAGCATTTCTCCGGGATAACTGCTAACTGGAGCTTTGTCCTGCAGATGGGGCGTGGCACGGAGAGTTCACGGATCACCAGGCTCACATGATGGCTCCGGAGTCGCACCCGGGCGGGAGCGAGTCGGACTGCATGGGCGGCCACATGGGCCACAACCAGGGCATCAACGTGCCTGATTTCCTGCCAGCCATGCAGAAAGCTCTGTATGTGAGGCTCAGCCAGAAGCACCAGCGGGATGGAGACTCTGCCAGCAGCCAGGGCCAGAGGGCCATGAGCAAAGATGAAGGTGAGCAGGATTTGGGTGGAATTCTGGTCAACAAATGGGCTGACGTTGACTCACATTGTCACTGTTCATAGTTACTGGGAATGTCCAAGCAGCAGCTCAGTATTTTCAGCTCTTCTTCCCAGCTTCTTCTAGCATCTTTGTGTAGGCTCAGTCCTAGCTCCAATTAATAATTTTTGGATCTAGCTGCACTTTTAAAAAGTCCTTTGGTTGATAATTCCTTTGGAAAATCCTTTGTTGGACCAGAGGGGTTGTTTCTTGCTGCCAGGACTGGAAGTGCATCCTTGATCATGTTTCTTCAGTTGCACCTCTTGATCTATTTCCTCTAGAGCAGCATTTTTCCTTCTCTGATATCCTTTAAAATAAAATACTGTAATTTATCCCTTTCCTAAATCTCAACCTCTGTTGCAAACTTTGGGATTTGGATTAAGTAAGGCAGCAAATTCATAATTTAGCTGGATCAAAGACCATTTTACTTTTCCTTCTCCCATCAAGACTCAGATTTTAGATACCTTTTTTTTACTAGTACCTATAAGGATTGTTTGAAAGCAGGTTCTTTTCCCAAGTTAATATTGATGGATATGGAGACACTCACTCCCAAGCTGTGTTGCATTCTATGTCCACTACCTCCAGGTTTTTTGTTACGGCATTTCTTTGATTAAATGAATTTTGGTCATTTGAGGTTGTGATCTTTCTGACACAGGGAGTGATTTAGTGCCAGATCTTTTCAGTTTGACTTTACTGAGAAGTTTCCCATTAGGGAGTGTCGGATTCTCGAAGGATTATTTGCTGGAATCATCTAAATTTTGTGTCATTTCTTTGATTTTTAGATGACAATGTCAACTGGTATTCCAGTAGCGAGGAGGAAGAGGGGAGCAGTGTTAAATCAATCCTGAAAACCTTAAAGAAACAGAGCGAAAACTTTAGGAATCGGCAGCAACATTCCACGGAGCAGCACATGCTGGGGATGCCTACGGATCCCAGGCTGGCCAAAGACAAAGGTGTGGGGCCTCAGGCTGCTGACCCCCGGCTCCGGGCCTCTCCCAGGCCCAACCCCAGGAAACCTTCGGAGTCGGCGTCCCTGGATCCCCGGCTGGCCCGCGATCCGCGGATGCACAAGGTCAGCGAGGGCCACCCCGGCTCCTCCCTGCCCGGGGCCAAGCTGGATTTGCACCACGCCCACGCCGGAGCGAAGGTCAAGCAGAAAGGGCTGGATGATGACGAGGAGGACTCGGAGAGGGAGCTGAGGGAACGAGCTTTCCTCATTCCCTTGGAGCCTCTGCCGGGCGTCACGTTGCGGGATCCCCGCTCCCAGCTGCGCCAGTTCAGCCACATCAAGATGGACGTGACCCTGATGAAACCCAACTTTGCCAAGCACATCGTGTGGGCCCCCGAGGACCTGCTCCCAATCCCTCTGCCCAAACCCGACCCCGTCTCTTCCATCAATTTGCCCCTCCCTCCGCTCATCGCCGACCAGAGACTGAACAAACTGCGGAACCTGAAGAATGATCCGCACCCCAACGCCATGCCGGCCGACCCCCGGCTCGCTGCCAAGGCCAAAAACAGCCTGGCGGCCCGGGGCGGCTACTTGGATCCATCCGCAGATTCCCATGCCAGTAGCTCCAGCAAACTGGGGGATCCTCGCTTGCAAAAGAACGTGGACCCCAGGCTCCACAGACTGTCGAGCGCGGACGCTCACCACGGAGCCGGGAAGGATTCCCACCCTCCCAAGTTTGACCCCCGCCTCGCCAGAGCTGCCGCCAGCTCATCCCAGCCCTCGGAAGCCGCCGCTCCGAAACCCGACCCCGACGCTCTGCCTCCGTACGCGCCCAAATTGTCATCCAGCGGCGGCAGGCTGGGAGCTCCCGGCTCCATCCTGAGCGGGATCAGCCTGTACGACCCCAGGGATCACAGCTCCTCCTCGGACACGGCTCCGGCCGCGTCGGGAGAGAACGGAGACAACCAGAAGAAAAGCATTTTGAAAAATTCCAGTAAAAGCGAGCCGAGCCTGGCGGAAGAGGCGTCCCAGCAGAAGGCTGCCTCCTCCAGCACGGAGAAACCCACGGAAGGGTCGGCGGAAGCCGCTTCAGACAAGGCGAACAACAGCAGCAAACCTCAGGCGAAACACTCCAGCGCTGCTCCTGCCGTCCACAACCTGCCGATCCAGGCTCTGTCGGGGCTGATCCGGCCGCAGTACAGCGACCCCCGGCAGGTGAGGCAGCCCGGACAGGTAACGCCGGCCCCGGAGAGCGATCCCAACGGGGAGTCGGATGACAAATCCCTCAAAGATGTTTTCAAGACTTTCGATCCAACCGCTTCCCCCTTTTGTTAGCAGATGGCTTTGGAGTCTTTTTACCGTTGTGGGTATTGCAGTTCTCTGCTGTTTTGTACCTGGGTTACCTCTTTTGGCTTTATTTATTTTTAAATTATAATTCCCACCACTTTTCAGCTGCTAATCTCCGAACCACACGCAGTTCTCCAGTACGCTCGAGTGTTTGCAAAGCTGTGGTATTTTCTAGAGGAATCCTTTTTCTTTCCAATTTCAGGGAGACTAATAATTGACCTGTAGAAAGGAAACCAATCCCCCCCAGATCATGTTAGAGCTGAGAAAAGCACTTTCATTGTAAATAAGTCATGGAAAATTCCCAGAGCTGTATATGTGTGAGCTGCCTCTTTCCCAACCACCACTTAGATCCGATTGCCACATTTGTATAGATCCAAGCAATATTATGTACATGAATTCCCAGGAGTGATGCCGTTCCAGGACTGCCAAACCCCCAAACTGACGGAAAACCCCACGGAAATGAATTCAAAGGAAAGCGTCGCTCCTCCTTTTCCAATGAGTTGATGTAAGACACGGACAGTTTTTATTCCTGCAGTCAATATTAGTGTAAAAGAGACTATATCACATATTGAGGATGAAAAATGTCATATCTTTTAAAAGTATTTTATTCTATGCTGTACATAGAAGAAATTGTGAAGTACATAACTAGCAAAAGTAACTGTTCAAAGTGGAGAAAACTACACTGTCTAATATGAAAAAAAAGAAAAAAAAAGGGTTTTTATTTAATTTTTTTCCACGCCTACACGATTGGGATTTAGTGCTCCGAGCTCCATTGTGGTGTTCATGTATTTCAACGTATTTTTGTATTCAGCTGCTTAATTTGTATTGCTTTTTTTGTATGGCTGTAACTGCAGTACTTGTATTCATGGTGTCTCGACGACATTTTTAACAAAACAATTAAAAAGGGTACAGTTAATTCCTGGTGACGACTCCGTGTGCATACGGTGGCAGCTGGGATGAGGGGGACTACAGCTGGCCTTTTTGGGATGGTTTGTGGGGTTTTAACCTAACCTTGTGCCTGATCCCAAGGTCTCACGGAGAGAGTTGCCATTTTCCACCATGGAACATCCTTGAATTGGCCAGGTTTTGCATGGCAGAGCACAGCTGTCCTCCAGATCTCTCATCCTGCCTTTGGGGCTGCTTTTGTCCAGGGGAAGCACTAGGAAATTCCCAGCCAGCTGCCTGCCCAATGAAAATGTGCTGGCTGCTTCATCAGTCATCTGCTTCCCACCCTTTTGAAATGTGTCTCTGCCTTAAGTCTCTTCCTTAGTGGACCTTTGCCTCTTGTTTATCCCTTGGCCAAGTGATGGTCATGGACCTTTTCCTCTTTGTTTGCCACTGGGACAGCAGAGTGTTTATCCCAAATCCTGAGGTTTTGCCAGTGATTCCTGCCTGGCAGAGGAGGCATCTCCGAAGGCAATTGTGGTTCCAGTTTGCCTTCCATTAATTTGATTTTTTTTTTTTTTTTTTGGTAGGAAAAGTAGAGAATAGACATGGAACTGGGTTGTTATTTTGGAGTAATCTGTTCCTTCCTGGAATCCTTCCTAGAATCCTTTCCTTGCTTCCTGGAATTCTTCCTTTTTTCTCTCCTCCATGCACCTCTGCTTTATCCATTGCAGATATCTTCCCAGAGTCTCCAGAGTGCCTGCTGCTGCTTTTCCTGGGAATACGGAGGAGATTCCTCGCCACCACACAAGTAATGGAATTCCTGGTCTGGGGAAGGTGGTTGGGATGCAGGTGGGACACCAAGGTGGGCTGGAATGGGCTGCAGCCACCATGGAGCCACTTGTGATTGTGCTGTTGGATTGTGTGTCCTTTCCACCTCTCCTGCAGAATTCCAGCACGGAGCAGCATTTCCAGCTCGTGATCCTGAGGCTGGGAAGGAGGGATGTGCAGAGCCAGGATGCAGAGCAGCAGTGTCACCAGTCTGGGATACTCTGGAAGCTGTGAGGTGGGTTATCTTGGAGATTGAATGTTTGCTCTGGATAGGAGAGGATCCTGGGGCTGCGTGGGATTTTGGGAAGAAATCTGCAGGCTCAGGGGCAGCAGGTGAGACAAAATGCTCCCCACTGCTGTATCCCTGGATATGTGAAGGAGGAGGGGTTGGAAGACAGCAGAAAGCCTGAGCATCTCTGGATCACAGAATCCTGGAATAGTTTGGGTGGGAAGGGACCTAAACTCATCCCATTCCACCCCCTGCCATGGGCAGGGACACCTCTGACACCTCCCTCTGGATCAGGATTCTCCAAAGCCCCGTCCATCCCATCTCACCACCTGGAGGTAAAACACTCACCAGAAGATTCCTGGCCTCCCCATGGTTTTCCTGCCACGATGAAAAGCTCCAGCAGGAATCCTTCACTCTGCAAAGTTCTCCTCCTCTGCTTCCAGAGCCAGTGGGACAAGGAGCCTCTCTCTGGATTTACAGGTGTCTGTCCATAACTGTAGGTCCTTTCCTGGGATTGGGATGCTTTGGGATATTCCTGCTCTGAGGGGGTTGCTCTTGCACCAGAGACATCAGGGTGGGCTCAGCCTTTGCCCCTCGAGTTTTCCGGAGCCCTAATTCATCCCGGTCGGAATTCAAAGCCTCCTTGGCTCTGTGCTGTGTCAGCTTTTTCCTCCACTGCTGGCAGAAAGCAGCGACTTCTTCTTCTTCAGGGTCTGCTGAGGGTTGTCCCAAACCCTGTTGGGCAGAGCAATTGCTGTAATATATCCCTGTGCATCCTAAATTATGGAAAAGTCTGGATGAGCCGATGTGTGTGCACATGGCATTGCTACCTCTTAATGCTTCAAAAGCTCCTCTCTTACAGGAGAGGAAAGGAAGGCAGTTTCTTGATAAACAGGGAATTTTCCAAAGGGAAATTTCCAGGTCACAAAGGACTTGGGGATCTAGATAGTCAAAATTAATTAATTAACTAATTAATCCAGCTGGCAGCAGCAAAGTGAAAAATGGGAAAATAGAAGAAGTTTTAAGTTTAATTAAGCATGGAAGGAGCTTTGTCACCCTTGGGGCTGATTGTTCAGCAAATGGGATTCTAAAAGATCTTCAAAAAGAGATGCTGATCCCAGGAAAAGCAGTAGGATTACAGAGGAGGATGGGATTCAGGTGGCAATGCTGCCTCAGGACAGGCTGGTGGTGTTCACACTTGTTTTCCAGTTTTTTTCAGGAAAATTCTGCTCCCACAGACTTTACAGTCAGATCAGGTGGCTGCTGATGGCAGCTGCATGGGAAACTCTTGGGAATTTGGCTTTTGGGAATAAAACAGGATACCATGGACTAATTCCAAATAAAGGTGCTCTACCATCCAAAAATTAAGTGGGGAATGGACAGGTAAAGGTGACTTCAAGGACAGTCAATGCCTGGGATGATGCAGGGGAGCTTTGGACAGGAGACAGAAAGGCACAAAATGAAAGTATTCCAGGAGGAATATTTGCTCCAGCTGGAGTCCCACAGCAGCCAGATCCCATAGAAAACCCTGGATGAGAAGCTCCCACAGGGTGGAATTGCTGCCATCAGCCTTCACTGTTAGGGAGAAACCCTTCCTTGTGAGGGTGGGGAGGCCCTGGCACAGAGAAGCTGTGGCTGCCCCATCTCTGCAACTGCTCCCAGCCAGGTTGGAGGGGGCTTGGAGCAACCCTTCCCACCCAAATAATGAGGGATTGTTTCCACAAGGGACTCACTTTGACACAGGCCACCTCGGCCGCCCTCAGGACGTGCTGGATTGCTTGGATGAGGTTCTGCACGTTGCTCAGCAGCAGCTCAGAGGAGGCCTTGCTCTCCCCAGTCACTGCTTTCACCCTTCAAAGACATCCCAAAGGATTTTATTGAGAGGACATTGGGCATCCTGACAGTTGTTATCCCACACCCAGCTGGTGTCCCCTGTGCCAGGAAACCCACGGAGGGAAGGGAGGCCTCCAAATTATTCCTCAACTCTTCAATACCCACAATACCCACCTCCCCTAGGACCTCTGGGGACCACCACCCACATTCCTTGGAGAAGGGATCCCTCTTGGATGGCCCTGGGAGAGGTGATCCCAGGTGCTGGCAGCTCACCTGGCCACGATGCCGAGCTGGCTGCTGATGGACTGGGTGTGCTCGGTGGCACGGAGCAGCTCCGTGGAGCATCTCTGGTCCAGGCACTGCTTGGCAAGGATGTTCCCAAACTTAACAACCACCTGCCCATCGGAAACCATTTGCCTGGCACAGGCAACAAACTGCTCCTTGCTCTGGAATGGGATCAAAATCAATGGGATTGGGGAGAGAAGGAAAATAAAAGCTTTTCCTGCAGAACAGAGAAGGTCCAGGAGGCTCCTGAGGAAAAGGACAGGATGCCAAGCTCACATCCAACCAGGAGGAAGGAATTTGGAGTATTTTGTATAAATAGAGCTGGCGCCACTCTCCCAAGAGCTGGGTGACACAGGGATTTGGGATGGAGCTGCCGTGAGCCTAAGGGAAAAGTGAGGGATGAAACGCTGCCTACCGCAATGGGGCCCTTCCTCCGCAGGAACTGAGCCATGTGCAGCATCTTCGTGGCCATGTCCTGGGTCACCTGGGACACCTTGCTGGGGCCACCCTGCCACTTGTCACAGTTCCCTCTCTCCTGCTTTGCAGGGGAGATGCTGGAAGGATCCCGGCGCTGTTGAGGCAGTAATGGAGCAGGTGCCAAGCCTGGAATGTGGGGAGGCGGCGATGCCGAGTGGTCTCCTCCACCTGGGTGTTTCTGAAGGAGATTTTGGTGAGTAAAGTTGGTGGGAGAGCTGCCCACCCCCTGCTGGGTCCATTCCACCTCCCACCAGCCCTTCTCCCTAAATCCAAAGCCCTTGGAGCCTTCTCCAAATGGGAGTAGGGTGTCCTGCATGCTGACAGTTTGCAATTAATTCCCAGCACAATTAGAGCTCTAAAACACTTTGCTGAAGGACCTGGGTCTCTGCCAAAGCCTCTCCCAGCTCCTGACACCCATGGGAATGGAGTTGCTGGTATTCCCAGTGGGAATGTGTGGAGGTGAGGGAGACTGCTACAGCCCCCCTGCCTCGAAAATGGTGGAGTGGGATGTGATCAGATATCCAGGAATCCAGGGCTGCCAGCAACCTGAGCTGCCCCAGTGGCCCAGGGTCAGCCTGCTGACCTCCAGAGGCCCTGCCAACATCCCTCACATTCCTGCTCCACGCTGGCAGCACCAGGAATGAGGCCAGCCCTGACCAACACCCTGCCAGGGACAAGAGCTCCCGTACCAGCTCACCCACTTCCTGCACGGCTCCACGGGCTCCTCTGCTCCTGCATGGATGAGCTCCTGCTGCCTCAGTGGGCTCTGGGGCTGGGCAGAGCCTGGCTGTGCAGCTGGGTGATGCTGGGAAGTGTGATTCCTGCTGCAGGCATCCTGTGAGGCGCCGCAGGATGTCCCTGTCCATCCCATGGATAACCCGGAGCTGTGTGACAAGGTAATGTGCCTTGGCTGACCAGTAGCACACCACACTGTCCAGGTGGGGATCCCCAGTGTCCTGGAGGGGATCCTCAGTGTCCTGGTGGCTCTGGAAGTGCCGCTGGGCTCTTCCCAGCACGTCAGCCGTGAGGAGCAGGAGGTGCTCAGCCATGGACAGCAGGTCAGGCTGTGATGGAAGTTGAGCATCCTGCAGGGTGTTCCTGACCCACTGGACATCAGCCAGGAGCTGATTTGCCTTCTCCTCAAAACCTTCTTTGCTCCTCTCCCTCTGCTCTTGGGTGAGGTTGGACAGAGCTGCTCCAACCACATCTTGGATGAGCTGCAGCTGTTCCATGTTGACCCTTCTCATGTGGAGCAGCAGCGCCTTGGCCCTGAGGGCCACGTCCCTCCTCAGGAGCTCGAAGCGGATGGCCAAGCTGGCAGCAGGCAGGGGGGAGAGCAGCAGGGTGTTGGACACATCCAGCAGTGCTTCCATGAACACCTGCATCTCCTCCCGGAGCACCAGGATTTCTCTGGCACCGTGGTGTCCAGGGCAGGATAAGTAGGAGAGCCGGGCAGCCTCCTGCAGCCTGAGGGAATTCTCAGCCACGGCAGCCAGGAGGCTCCGTGGGCCAGCCTTGTTCCTCACGGCTCTGCTCAGCTCCCTCAGGAACAGGACATCCCTGCCCACGAACTGATCCATGGCATCCAGCAGGACACACATGCCAATGGCCCAGCGGGCACCGTGCAGCTCCAGGATGGCCTTTTCCATCCCACAGGATTCCCTGCAGGACACTGCTTTCTCCAGGAACGCTTTGGTGTTCAGCTGAGCATGGGAAAACTTGGCTTGGAGCTGCAGAAAGCTCTCCTGGGCATGGGAGGGATTGGGATTTTCCTTGCTGCAGGCTGTGCTTGCAATGTCTCCTGCCACCTGCACTGCTCCCGCTAAGCCCAGCAGGGTCTCATCCAAAGCCTGCTTCCCTCTTGGAACGTCACCCGACAGGATAAACCCAAGCACTTGCTGGGCCAGACCATTCCAAGAGCCTGCCACAGCTGCCAGGCACTCCTGAGTCTCCTGGATCCTTCCCCAGAGCCTGAGTGCCATGTGGAGCAGCCTGCCTGGAGCAGGGAGCTGCCCAGGGGCTGTTTCCATGGCCAGGCTGATGATCTGTGGGGTCAGTGCTGTGATATCCTGGTGCTGCTGCAGCACCTGGAGCTGGGGGGGCTCAGCCAGGGGCAGTGCTTCCCGTGCTGCTTCCACACAGCCACGGGAGAGCTCCAGCAGCACGGAGCACGCAGCATGGACAGCGGCCGTGTCACCGGCCCAGGAGGCTCCCAGCAGAGCTGCCATCACAGGGTGTGTGTCCCCTTTCCCTGTGTCCCCATCCAGGGGGAAGTCAGCTGGATGGCTTTGGAAATCTCCTTGGAATTCTGCCTGATCCCTCCTGGTGTGTATCCCGGTGTGGGACGGGCTGAGCTCCAGCCCCGTTCCCGCCTTGGCGCTCCGCACGCGCTCCCGGAGCGGGCTGAGGATCTCGGGGTGGTTGGAGCCATCCAGCCCGGCTTGGACACGGAGGGCAGAGTCCATCAGGGAGCTCACTGCCTGGGAAAAGGCATCCCGGCTCTGGAGGCAGGAAAACCTTCCAGGAACGAGGGCTGTGACCGCTCCCAGCTCCAGGACGGATTTGGCCAGTTGCTCCACCCACACCAGCAAACCATTCCTGAAGATGGGATCCGTGGCGCTGTCCACGTGCCGGGTGGTGGCTGCCAGCACCCAGCGTGCCCAGCCCGCCAGGCGGGCGGCGTGCCAGGAGAATCCCTCGGGATCCCGGCGCTCCAGCGCCGCTTGGCACCGCTCCCTGTGCCTGGCCAGCTCCAGCAGGGAGAACTCCAGCAGCTCCCTCATGCCAATGGTCTGCTCAAAGCAGCGCAGGAGGCTGTCGGTGGCTCTGGCCCAGGCACAGCACAGGGCCTGGAGCTGCTCTGTGGGATTCCTGCTCATTTCTGTGAGCAGGGAAGGGAGGCTGGCCAGCAGGCTCTGCAGGTGCTCCACGCCCTCCTGGATTTCCCTGGCAGTCTGGGCCTTGGCACACCTGGCCAGGACCAGATCAGCCGCTCGGAGCATCTGCTGGGCCTGGGCAAAGAAGGCAGCAATGAGGGGCTGGAGCTTCCTTAAAATGCCTCCAGGTCCTGCTGGAAAACACCCTGAACCAGCAAGGCTGAGGGCACCTTCAGCCAGCTGCCTCAGGGGCTCCTTCTCCTGGAAGAATCCCTCCAGGATTTGGCACAGCGTGGCCCTGAGCGCTGCCCTGTCCAGTTTTTCCAGCTCCTCCCTCAGGCTGTGACATTCCCGCTCCAGTCTGTGTTCTCCCTGTTCCTCCCTCTGGCTCATGTGGCTGCAGATGCTCCTCCTCAGCTGTAGCAGGACCCAGCAGCGTTCCACCAGCTCCAGCTGCAGATCCAGCCGGGATGACTCTGCCAGCAGCATTCCATGGAAAATGATGGTTTCCAGGTGGGAGCTGAACCCACCCTCAGAGAGGTGCAGGGGGTCGGGGTGGGAGAGGAGAGCCTGGAGCCTGCTCACCTGCTGGGAGAAGATCCCACTCCTGTCCTGTGGCTCCCTGAGCAGGGAGAGCAGCTCCCTGATGGTCCTCTCCGCCAGCAGGAAAACAGGATCCTGGGAGAGGTCAGCCTGGCAGTCCCTGGGACGTGTCAGGGCTGTGTGGATGAGTGGGACACACTCATGGAGCAGCTGCAGGGTGTGGGCCAAGCTCTTCCCTGCAGGAGAGCCTTGGATTTGCTGGATGTGCTTGGCTGTCAGGTGGCTCAGCAGGAGCAGGGCCTCAGAAAAGGGCTGGAATGCTGCCAGCAGCCCTGGAGCATCCCGGGCATCCTGCAGCACGCTCAGGCATTCCAGGAGCCAGCTGGCAGCACCCGTGATCCTCCTCATCCCTGCAGCCTCTTCCAGCTGAAGGAGCTAACAGGAAACAAGGCAGAAAAGCTGCTCAGGTCAGGAATTCCCATTCCTGTTGTACCCCTGGAGGTGTGGTTTGCTCCATGGATCTGCTGGAGCTTCCCTCCCCGTCCTTGTGTCCCTTCCCGGTGTTCCTCTCACCTTTGCTGTCTCCATCAGGATCCTCCTGGCAGCCACTGCCAGGTGCTGTCGGTGCCGAGGGCTGTCGGGATGCTCCTGGAGCTGGAATGCTGCCAGCAGCACGTCCCTGCCAGCCTGGAGCAGGGATTCACCCACAGGACACATCTCCATGCTCCCCTCCTCACCAGGATCCTGGGACAGCCTGGAATGGGAGGACTGGGCTCAGCACTCCTGTCTGTTCCCCAGTCCCACCTCTCCAGGCTCTCTGCCACCTTTTCCATCTCTTCCCACCTCACCTCCTTGCCACAGCAGCGAGTTCTTCCATAGCTTTGGCTAATTTTCCTGCCTTTTCCCCCAGATTGGGAAAGGCCGGGCAAATCCCATCTTCCCGTTCCAGGGCGAGGAGGAGGTGGCACAGCTCCACAGCCATGGGGCAGAGAATTCCCTGGATCGCTTTGTTGTCTGTTGGGAGCCCGAGCTCAGAGAGAGAAAAAGGCTCCATGTTGTCCTGCCTGGAAAATGGAAAAACCCCTAAGGGTTAATTGGGACCCAGTGTGGAATTCCCGGTTTTCTCACTGAGCTCGGATGGGGACGGCAGTTCCTGGCTTGGGAAACGCTCGCGGCTTTAATTTCGCGCAGCCCTGGAACCAGGTCACTCACTTGGAATTCCTGGGACACCGGAGCCGGGATTTCCTTTCCCGCGGGATCATCACGGGCTGTTCCCGGCACTACATTCCCTCACAGCGAGGAAGGATCGGGAGCGCCAGGTCCCTTTTTCCCCCGGTTCCCGCGGTTCCCGGGACGCCATGCGGGCAGTTCCCATGGGAGCGACGCCGGGATGCGCCAGTGTCGCCATGGAGACGGCGGGCGCGCGGAGGTGACGTCACTGAGCGCGCCGGCCGCGGGGCGCGCCGGGAGTTGTAGTTCGGCGCGTTCCGGGGTTCCCTCGGCCCGGGTGCGCAGGGGAGGGATCAGGCAGGAATATCCCAGTTTTCCCCGTCCAGGGGCGTTTTTGACCAACCCAAATGTGCGCTCAGCTAACGGGGGCAGGACACAGGTCACCCTTCTCCTGATTATCCTTAGTGTGGAACATTCCCAGGAAATCTGAGCTTCAGCTCTCCTGCCTCGCAGGTGAGGTAATTCCCCGGGAACGCCGAGAGCGACATAAATAACCTTCAGGGTAAGGATTGACCTGACACAGATCCCGCACTAAGCTGGGAATAACCCGCCGGGAGGAGCCGCATCCCGCATCATCTCCCGCATCCCGCATCCTGCGCGCGCCCCGCCCCGCCGCGCTCCCGGTGCCGCGGCGGAGGAGGAGGAGGAGGAGCAGGAAAAGCAGGGAAAAGCCATGGACAGCGCCGGCAAGGAGCGGGAGGCCGTGCAGCTGATGGCGGAGGCCGAGAAGCGGGTCAAGGGCTCGCATTCCTTCCTGCGGGGGCTCTTCGGGTGAGCGCATCCCGAATCCCCCGCATCCCGCATCCCATCTCCTGCTCCCCCCTTCCAAGCTCTGCATCTCCCCCCCCATCATTCCCCGGCTCCTGGATCCCCCTCTGCAGCCCCTTCGCACTCCCGTTCCCACCTCCCTCCCTCCCTCCATCTCCTCCATCCCTTCTTCCTTCCCCATCATCTCCATCCGCCCCCTTCCCTATTTCCCTGTTTCCTATTTCCTTCCCCATCTCATCCCTCCTCTCCTTCCCGACCTCTTCCCCCCTTTTCCCAACTCCTGCCCCATCCCGATGCAATCCCGGCTTTCCCACCCATGGCCACAGGGATGTTGCTGAGGCCTCTGCGGCTCCTGCCCTCCCTTTATCCCGGCTTTATCCCGGCGGGAATCATGTCTCCCGATATCCCGCGTTATCCCAGAAAATGGCAGAGCGTCCTTTTCCCTGGGCCTGGCTGGAAAACGGGGTGCTTTGGCCACCTCACTCCTGCTTTTCCTTAGTTTTTTTTTTAAGGAAAGAACATCCCCGATGCTCCGGGCAGTTTTTTTTAAATCCATCAGCCCGGAAAAATCGGCTGCGGCCGCCCTAAAATGCACAAGTTTTAAATAGAAATTCCTCCCCGGCCTCCAGGGAGATTAATCAATCAGGGCCTGCTCCCGGGGCATAATCCGGGCAGCAAATTCCTGAAAATCCTCGGAGGCAACGGGTGGAGATTTCGAGACGGGAATTTTTAATTTGCAGGGCTAAAAACAGATGGAGTTAAAAAAAAAAAAAAATAAAGAGGAAGGGAAGGTGGGGGGGTGGGGGTGACTCGGCTCTTGGCATCTTCCCTGGCAAAGGGAATGTCCAGGCCTCCCAGTGCCAGCCAAATTCCTTCTTCCCACCTGGGCTCTTCCAGGAATTGCTCCATCAGAGCTGTCGTGGAAGGAAATATTCCTTTATTTCTCATTTTTTTGGCTCCTTCCAAGGGCAAGGAGGGATCCAAAAATCCCGCCTGAGCTTCCAAACCAACCGTGCTCGGCTGCCAGGGGCAGAGAGGGAGGGGAGAAAAGCTCCAGAATTCCCAAGGGATGGAAAAGAAAATGGAATAATCCTTCTTGTGAGGTCGATTTAGGAGCAGTGTGGATGTGGTGCTTGGGGACGTGGGTTTTGGGGGAATGTTGGATTCATGGGCTTGGGGGATTTTCCAGCCTTAAGGATTCTGGCATTCCTGTTTTTTTATTATTCTGTGGGAGCAGAGCTTGATCCCACCTGACTCCTGTCAGGGAGCAAGGAGGTTCCCCCAAAACCTCTTTTTTCCATGAAAAAAATCTGCATTTCCTTACCAAAAATCTCACCTTTGGCATCTTGGAATCTCTGGAGAGCCCCCAAATCCAGCATTCCCCTTTCAGTGTTCTCACGTGGGGAGGCCAAAATTCCCAATCCCAATTTTGGTTTTGGAGATGTGTTCCCTCCTGGCCCGGCCTCAGGAGCATTCCTGCTGCATTCCAGGGGCAACACCCGGGTGGAGGAGGCCTGTGAGATGTACACCAGGGCTGCCAACATGTTCAAGATCGCCAAAAACTGGAGTGGTGAGTCCAAATCCTGGCATCTGAGGGGGGTGTGAGTCATCCTGGAGCGCCCAAAAATCTTTCCTGTGAATTATTCCAGTGGGGAATGGTCTCTGTGTCCACTCAGTTCCTATTCAAATGCTGGGAGAGTGGACAAAGGCAATGAGCTGGAGGATCTTGGAGGAATTTTAAAATTCCAGCTGGTGATGCTGCTTGGGAAGCTTTCATCCCTAAATCCCCCCAGGTCCTGGGAGCAGCACCTTCATTCCTGCTCATTCCCAGGGCTCACAGGATCAATATTCCTTCTTTTCCAGCGGCAGGAAATGCCTTTTGCCAGGCAGCCAAGCTGCACATGCAGCTCCAGAGCAAGCACGACTCAGCCACCAGCTTTGTGGACGCAGGGAATGCCTACAAAAAAGCAGATCCACAGGGTAAGGCAGCAGGATTTGGGACTGTTCCCAGCAGAGGTGGTGCCCTCCTGCTTTTCCACCAGGAGCTGTGGGATGCTGCAGGAGGTCACTGCTATCCTGGCATCTCCTCTTGGTGTTTGTTGGGAGTTTGGGATGCTGCTGTGCTGGGATTTTTGGCAGCTTCCATCCTGGTTTGGCTTGGCTGTAGGGAATGGTTTCCTGAGGAATGGCTTCAGGCAGGCACTGGGCTGGATCCCATCCCCGAGGCTTTGATTGTGATTGTTGGGAAGGTCTCCAGTCCACTTTTCCCTGGATAGGTCTGGAAGCAAATCCCCCACCTCCCACCAGCATTATCCCAGGAGACACGGGAACAAACTCAGGGTGGCCAACACCCTTTTGGAGCGGTGAAACTCCCAAATTCCCCGGGAAACAGCAGCGTTTTGGGGCTGATCCCTTGAGGTTTGCTCTACCGGGGGATGCAGGCATCACACTCGGGGTCGGGTCATCCTGGTGTTTGTTCCCTCGGGAATTGCCGGGTGGGATTTGGGCGGGGGGGCGCGGCTGACGCTGTTGTCTCTCACACACGCTGCAGAGGCCATCAACTGCTTAAACGCAGCCATCGATATCTACACGGACATGGTAAGGCCCTTGCCGCTGCCGGGAGCGCGCGGGATTCCCGGGAATGCCGCGCCTCCTCCCGCCCCTCATCCTCCTGCCCTCCCCTCCCCGGCAGGGCCGCTTCACCATCGCCGCCAAGCACCACATCACCATCGCCGAGATCTACGAGGCCGAGCTGGTGGACATCGAGAAGGTCAGGGGACACCGCCGGTGACATCATTGATGGCATCATTGCTGACGTCACCGGCGCGGTTTTCCCGGAAAACCTGTGGTTCTCACATCCCTGGGAGCGCCCGCAGCCAAGTTCTGCAGGATAGTGGGAGGTGTTCCCCCAGTGGATTCAGATCATCTCTGGGGTCCCTTCCAGCCCAAACCATTCTTGGGCTGGAGAATTCCCACTGCCATCCCATAGTGTGGGTGCATTCCAGCCCCTGAGCTGGAGCTGATGGTTCTCCCAGCCTGGAGGCTCCCATGGAGCATTCCCAACCCTCTGGAGTGTCCCTGTGCTGAATGCTCCAGCGAGAATCCTCCTGGCCTTTCCCATTGGAAAAGCACTTCAGGAATGTCACAGAGCCATTTTCTGTCACTTTTATAAAGTTCCCACATCCCCACTGATCCCTCATTCCCACTTCCAGGCTCCCTGGAAAAGCACTTCAGGAATGTCACAGAGCCATTTTCTGTCATTTTTATAAAGTTCCCACATCCCCACTGATTCCCTCATTCCCACTTCCAGGCTCCCTGAGCAGGAATCCCCCACTGGGGATCTCCTGTGAGATTTTGCAGGATAAAACTGGGTGGGGTTCAGGGATTCCTTTCCAGGGGGGGATTTCCTTCCTGCTGTTGAGTGCCACTGCTGTTCCCTGATGCCACATTTCTGTCCCCAGGCCATCGCCCACTACGAGCAGGCTGCCGATTATTACAAGGGAGAGGAATCCAACAGGCAAGTCTTGGGAAGGGCTGGAGAGAATTCCTCCCAATCCCACTTTTCTCTGCTGGAAGGGGGCGCTGGGGCTGGTGAATTTTTGGGATGCAGGGCCTGATTTTGGGGGTGTGGTTGCAGCTCGGCCAACAAGTGTCTGCTGAAGGTGGCGGCGTACGCGGCGCAGCTGGAGCAGTACCAGAAAGCCATCGAGATCTACGAGCAGGTCAGCAGCCAGATCCCCTGGGAATGGCACCTCTTGCCAGGGAAAAGGGCTGGGGGGTCAGCACAGCTGCCAGAATCAGGGCATGCTTTAGGTTGGAAAAGCTCTCTGAGGTCAGAGTTCCCCCAGTGTGGCCACATCCGTGAGTTTTCAGTGTTTCCAGGAGAAGAAATCCATCCAGATTGCCCTTGGAATGTGTTTACAACACCCTTTGGCAGAAAATTCCCTCCTGGATTTATCAGCTCTGCCTCTGGCTGGATATTTACCTGGGAATACCAGCAGTGCTGCTGGGCACTTCCAGAGGGTTAATCCTGGAGCAGCTTCTTCCCAAAGGAATTTGTTTTCCCATTTCCTCATCAACCAGGGATCAGCCTGGTGGGATCTGTCTTCCCTTGGGATAAGTTCAAAACCTCCCTGCTTCCCACCAGCTTTTTGGCATTTTTTCCACACCTTTTATTCCCAGCCCTGTGGCTCAGGGTGGAATTGGAATTGGTTGAATCCAGGCTTTCCTTTCCTGCCCCTTTTTTTCCATGTGTTTTTTTTTTTTTTTTTTTGGTCCAGGTGGGAACAAACACGATGGATAACCCTCTGCTCAAGTACAGCGCCAAGGAATATTTCTTCAAAGCTGCCCTGTGCCACTTCATCGTGGATGAGCTGAATGCCAAGGTCAGTTATCCCAAAATTCTGCTGGGAGAAGCATCATTATCCCAAAATCCCTGATCCCTCCTCAGCAGTGGCTGGAATTCTTGCTGTGCCACTGCCTCGCTGGATTCCTGGATGCTTTCCCAAGTTTGAGGATGGCAAAGGAAATCCTGGGTGAAAAAATGGGGATGGTGTGTGAAGGGATCTCTTCTCTCTTCCAGCTTGCACTGGAGAAATACGAAGAGATGTTCCCAGCTTTCACAGATTCCCGGGAATGCAAGCTATTGAAAGTGAGTCACTGGGAATTTCCCACTTTTCCAGGGCTTTTCTCCCTTCTCCCAGCATTTTAGAGAACATCAGCCTGGCTTTTGCCTGGGTTTGACCCAGACCCCCGTTTGTGGTGGGTGCTCTGTTCCCTGGGATGAGATGCAGGAACATCCAGGAACAGAGCATTTATTCCCTAATTTTTCCTGGTGTTTTCCCAGAAACTGCTGGAAGCTCATGAGGAGCAGAACAGTGAGGCCTACACTGAGGCAGTGAGTACTCATGGGTTCCTTGGGAGTGCTGCTCCTTCCTTCTCTTTTTTGGGATGCCTGTGCCCTGTTCAGGATTGGGGAGCCTGCAGAGAGGGCTGGGGACAGAGCTGCTCCAGCAAGGTCCCAGCTTCCTCCTTTCCCATTCCTGGGTTTTCTGGGAGCTCACATCCTGCCTGGGTTGCTCCTTTGGTGTTTGAGATGAGCTTAAACTGCTCAGGGTGGGTTTGGAGAGCAAAGTTTGGGTTTTTTTCTCTGGACTATGCCTTTCCCCTTTTCCCCATTTTTTTTCCTCCATTCCCTATTTTCCCTCTGCTCTCCCTTGTTTCCCTCCCACTTGCCCTTTTTTTTTGGCCCTTCCTCCTTTTCATCCTTTCCCTTTTTCCCTCTCCCCCCTATTTTTCCCTTCTTCCTTTCTACCCCCCTTTTTCCTTTCCCTTCTTTTCCCCCTTCCCTTTTTTCCTTTCCCCTTTTTTTCCTTTCCCTTGTTTGCCCCCACTTTCCCCTTGCATTTTTCCCCCCATTTCT
>JAOTQP010001546.1:134055-158976 GCA_026413545.1 Cichladusa arquata | reverse complement strand
GACCTAGGAAGCCCTGAAAGAGCAAACAGGGATCTGGGAAGCCCTGAGAGGGAAAACAGGGATCTGGGAAGCCCTGAGAGGGAAAACAGGGACCTGGGAAGCCCTGAAAGAGCAAACAGGGATCTGGGAAGCCCTGAGAGGGAAAACAGGGACCTGGGAAGCTCTGAGAGAGAAAACAGGGACCTAGGAAGCCCTGAAAGAGCAAACAGGGATCTGGGAAGCCCTGAGAGGGAAAACAGGGATCTGGGAAGCCCTGACAGCCACACCAAGGCCCCGGCAGCCCCCAGCGCCGCGCCCCCGGCCCCTCCCCTCACCTCATGTGCGTCTTGAGCGCGGAGGGCTGGGAGAACTTGGCGGGGCACTGGGGGCAGCCGTAGGGCTTGTGGCCGGTGTGGGTCCTCTCGTGCAGGCGCAGGGCGGTGCGGGAGCTGAGCCCCTTGCCGCACAGGTGGCAGGGGTGGCGGCGGCCGCCGCCCTCGTGCACCTGCAGGGCGTGGCGGCGCAGGTCCTTGCGGCGCTTGAAGCGCTTGGCGCACAGCTCGCAGGGGAAGCGCCGCTCGCCGCCGTGCACGTGCCGCTGGTGCCCGCGCAGGTTGCAGCGGTTGGCGAAGGTCTGCCCGCAGGTCTCGCAGCGGAACTCCGGCGCCGCTGCCGCCGCGCCGTGGCTCTGCTGGGTGTGCTTCAGGAAGCTCTTCTCGTAGAGGAACTCCTTGTGGCACGTGCCGCACTTGAAGCTGGCGCCACCACCGACGCCGCGGCGCTTTCTGTCCTCCTCCTTTTCCGCCGTCCCGGGGCTCTCCTCCTGCTCGCCCTCAGGCTGCTTCTCCTCCTGCTCGCGCAGCCGGCGGGTGTATTTCTTCTTGGGGATCTCCACGAACACCTTCCTGCCCGCCAGCCGCCCGCTGGCCCGGCGGATCTTGGCGTAAGGAGCCTCCTTCTTCTTGTCCGCCCTCTCCTTGGGTTTGGCGGCCTCGGCAGGATCCTCCCGCTCCGGCGCGCCGCCGCCGCCCTCCTCCTCGGGGTCCTGCGACTCGGAGAAGCTCTGCAGCTCCAGCAGCACGGACTCCAGCATCTGCTTCTTGAGCTGGAAGCAGGTCTCGGAGAGGTCCAGGCACTTGAGCTTCTCGGCGATCTCCAGCATGCGCTGCACCCTGTCCTCCTCCACCTCCACGCGCGCCGTGTAGACGAACTCCAGGAAGGAGGCGAAATCCGCCACCTGCACCTCGTTGAGGAACACGCTGCTGCGGGGGCCGTCCACCGGCTTCTCGTTGAGGAAAACCTCCTTGAAGAACTTGCTGGTGGCGGCCAGCACGGCCTTGTGCGCCGGGAACTCGGCGCGCACGCCCTGGTACTCCACACTGACCGTCACATCGCACAGGTGGCCCAGCAGCCGCAGCTGCTGCATCTCGTTCAGCAGGTTGATGGGGGACGACTTGGACTCCAGCAGCACGGGGGGGCTCTCCATCCTTCTGCTCCCTGGGAACGGGATTCCCGCGTCAGGGGGGAGGGATTCCGCGGGCTCGCGGCGGCCCCGGTTGGGGTTTCATGGAATCGCCGGGTTGGGAAGAGCTCTGAGATGGTTTCACCCAACCTCAGACCTCCAAATCCTCAACTAAACCAGGGAGTGAGGGATGGAATCTGATCTTAAATCCCAGCCCTAATTTTCCATTAAACCCTTAGTGGTTTGAGTCTCATGGAATTATTGGGAAGAGCTCCAAGACGATTCAATCCAACCTCGGACTGATCTCCAACTTCTCAACTAAACCACGGAGTGAGGGAAGATGAGCTTAAATCCCAATCCTAATTTTCCATTAAACCCTTTGGGGTTTTGAGTCTCATGGAATTATTGGGGTTGGGAAGAGCTCTGAGATAATTTAATCCAACCTCAGACTGATCTCCAACTCCTCAATAAAACCATGGAGTGTGGGAAGCTGAGCTTAAATCCCAATCCTAATTTTCCATGAAACCCTTAGTGGTTTGAGTCTCATGGAATTACTGGGGTTGGGAAGAGCTCTGAGATGATTCAATCCATCCTCAGACTGATCTCCAAATCCTCAGCAAAACCATGGATTGATCTTAAATCCCAACCCTCATTTTCCACGAAACCCTTCGGGCTGTCAGAAGCTGGGACAGGGATGGAGCAAACAGAGCTGGATCCAAGTCAAGGCACCTGGAATTCAGGAATGACTCCCTGCCTCAGCAGGCAATAAATGAAGGCAAGATTAAGCAAAAGTTAACCTCAATCCTAAAGAACTGCCTAAAAATGGTTCCCACATAAAATTCCACGCTCTTATCGTTTTCACACACGGAAAATCCCAAAAATGATGGGAACTCCTCCAAATGGACCCACAGCCTGCACTTATTGAAGGCCCTGCTTCCCAGGAATGTTTGAAGCTCCCCAGTTTTTAACAAAGCAGCAATTTCGGGGTGTTTTCCCAAAACAAACCAGGTTTCTATGGATTTAAAGGTGCCCTGAGGAATCAGCAGAGTCTAACCCTGCTCCTGCCAGAATCTGAGGAATTTCCTTCAGTTTCCTGGGAATTAAGTGATGTCTCACCCAACGCTTTATAAACCATCCGCCGCTTTTTTGCCCCAATAAAATTATTTTTAACTCCTTCTGGTGTTATTGCACACCCACCCCCCTAATTCCCATTCGAGCACAGTCCGTTTCCCAGGAATACCTCCCCCCTTCCAGAGGCAAAACTGGCTGGAAAGAGGCAAAAAACTCCAGACTAAAGGGGAATGGGGGGAAGAAAACCCCAAAGCGCCCCTTCCAACCCTATTCCCAAAAAACTCCGCATCCCATGGGAATGCAGGGATGGGGGGAAAAAAAAAGGGAGAGGAAAGGGGGAACACAAGGAGGGGAAGAGGGCGGAGAAAAAAGGGATGGGAGAAGAAGTGGGGAGGAAGATGAGGGGGAAAGAGCGAGGAAAAAGAGGAGGAATAAGGCGGAAAGAGAGGAGGAAGAGAAGGCGGCTGCCGCACTCACGGCTTCTGGCCCGTTCCCGGTTTGTTCCTGGTTTATTCCCGGCTCGTTCCCGGTTTATTCCCGGTTCGTTCCCGGCCGCCGCTCCCGCTCAGCCCCGGGCGCGGCCGGAAGCGCTGACGCGCCACGACCCCCGGAAGTGACGTCACGAAGCGCGCCGCGCGTTGCTAGGCAACGCGGCCTAGCCCCGAAATTCCCAAATTCCCGGCGTTTTCCCCAGGGAAATCCGCGCCGGTGAAGGAAGGACGGGCTGGGCGGCACGGACAGCTTTATTAAAGGAGGCTTTGGGGATTTACAGGGGTTCCGAAGTGCAATTGCCACCACTGGGCCTCAAAGCGCCCGTTTTTGGGGCTCAAAGGGATTTTACAAGTGCAGAGGGGAGGGGTCGGTGTCCCCAGTGTCCCCAAGGCCAGGTGACCCCTGTGCTGCTGCTGCTGCTTTAGCACTTGCTGGTTTATAACGCTTCCCGTGGCCAACAGACCAAATTTCAGGCACGGGATCTCCTCCTGGATTTGCTTCCGCCAAAGTCTCGATTTTGGACCAGTTGTGGTCTTTTTTCGGTGTGAGGTCGATCAAGAAGCTTCTCCAGTGAGCATTCCTGTCATGGATCTAGGGGAAAAAAAAAAAAAAAAAAGGGAGTGGGACAGGAAAACAAGTCAGATCTGATTCTGAGCTGCCAAATGTTTCACTTCATCCAACAATTTTGGGATAACTCAGTGATCTCAGCTGGAACACAAACAAGGCTCTTTGGCCAACTGCTCTGCTGCCGTGGAAAGCTTCCAAAATCAGCTGGAATTTCAGCACACAGGCAAAACACTGACTTGGAGCTGGAAGGGAACCTCCTGTCCTGCCTTTGCTGTCACTTCCAGGACCTGGAGTTCTCTGGGAAGAGCTGAGCTCAGCGTTTTCCAGCTTGGAGATGTGTGCCACGGGGTGGGATGGAATGGGGGGTAAGGCATTGGAGACTCTGCAGTTAACCCATAAAAATCCTAAAATCCCAGACGTTTTCACGGAATCTTTCAGGAGAAGATCTCTGGCCATCAGGAAGTGCCACAATTCCCCTCTAGGATTGGGAGATGACCGCCAGCAGCGGGAGGAAAACCCCACAAACGTCATGGACAGATTTGAAGATGGCGGCTCGCCCCACTGCCCTGAAACTCGTCCCTAGCACGGCCTCACCCCAGGGCTGGAAATTAACCCATAAAAATCCTAAAATCCCAGACGTTTTCACGGAATCTTTTAGAGAAGATTTCTGGCCATCAGGAAGTGCCACAATCCCCCTCTAGGATTGGGAGATGACCGCCAGCAGCGGGAGGAAAACCCCACAAACCTCAGGGACAGATTTGAAGATGGCGGCTCGCCCCACTGCCCTGAAACTCGTCCCTAGCACGGCCTCACCCCAGGGCTGGAATTTCCCGCTGCCAGGGTGGCACAGGCGCCGAGCAGGGAGCGGGAGGATCCCGTGGGATGCCATACCGCCGCGTGCCGGCGCAGGGTGGACATGTCGGTGAAGCTCCTCTCGCAGGCGCGGCACTTGTAGGGTTTCTCGCCGGTGTGGATGCGCTGGTGGCGCCGCAGGGCTCCCTGCTGAGTGAAGGCCTTCCCGCACTGCTCGCAGAAATAGGGGCGGGTCTCTGGGAATAACAATCCCAGCAAACACAGGGTTAGGGGCGGCCGGGAGAGAGCGGCAGCCTTTTTCCCTGGAAGCGTCCAAGGAAATACTGGACTTGGGGCTTGGAGCAACCTGGGAGGGTGGAAGGTGTGCGTGGCAGGGGGTGGAATGGGATGATCCCTAAGGTCCCTTCAAATCCCAGCCATTCCAGGGTAATTGTTTCCCAACACATGCCATGCTCTACTCCAAACTCCTTCAGCTGCACAGGGTCAGGATGAGCCCTGCTTCTCAACAGAATTCCCATCCCTGGAGCTGTCCAAGGAAGGCCTGCACGTGGCACTCATTGCTCTGGGCTGGTGACAAGGTGGGGATTAGGCACAGCTTGGGCTCAATCACCTTGGAGCTCTTTTCCAACCCTAGCAATTCCAGGATCCCCTAATTCACCAACGGGATGAAACGTCCCCATCCGCACTGGGAAGCGCCACATTCCTTTTCCCAGCCCTGGAATTACCTGCGTGGACGTTGCTGTGCTGGGCCAGGGAGGCTCTGAGGCCGAAGGTTTTCCCACAAACCTCACACCTGTAGGGTTTGGCTCCCAGGTGACAGCGCTTGTGGCACTTGAGGTACTCGTTGGTGGCAAAGTGCTTCCCGCACACGTCGCACCTGAAGAGCCGCTCTCCTGAGGGAACAGGAACTGGACATCAGGAATTCTCCCAGAAAGGGGAATTTGGTCCTTCTGCAAATCACAGAACCCAGGCTGGAAAAGACCTCCAAGTCATTGAGTCCAACCTGTGCCTGATCCCCACCTTGGCAACCAGCGCCACATCCAGTTGTCCCCTGGGATTCCATCCCATTCCAACGCCTCATAACCCCTTCCATGAAGGAATTCTTCCTGATAGTGTGAACCTCCCCTAGCACCACTTGAGGACACTTCTCTCATCCTGTCCCTTAATCCTTGGGAGCAGAACCCAAATTACCCCGGCAAGGAATTGTGGAAAGTAACAAAGTCCCACCAGAGCTTCCTTTTCTCCAGGCTAAAAGTCCTTCTGTCCCTATGAATTCCTTCCTGCTACTTGGATGCTCTTCTACAAGTTACAAAAAAAAAAAAAAAATAAAAGGGCATTTATTTCATGAAATAATGAAAGGGGTGGGAAATCCACCTGGAATATTTAATTCCCACCTGTGTGTGTCCTTTTGTGGGCAGTGAGTTTTCCTTTGTCGGCGAAGGAAGCGCCGCAGTCCTCACAAATGTAGGGCTTCTCCCCAGTGTGGGATCTAATGGGGACAAAACACCAGTGATTAGTAATTAATTAGCTCTTGATCCCTAATTCTTGGATTCGAAACGATGTTTGGGTTTTAAATGTGGTGGGAAAAGGAAATTCTGCTCCCTCAGAAAACTGAGTGTTTCCAGGTACAGGCACTACGCTCCGGGAGTAAAATTCCCATTTAAAATTTACCTTTGGAAATTTAAAATTCCCATTTAAAATTTACCTTTTCCTCACTTTCAGGCCCTACAAAATCCACCTTTGTTTCCTAGACAGCTCAGAGCATGGGAAAAGAGAAAGAAGGGAAAAAGACAGCAAATCAGAAAAATCTGAGCCTGATCTTTGGTCTTAACTTATTCCAACCCAAACAGGATGACGTCCAAAGTCATTCCTGATTTTGAGCTGTCAGGACAAAGGATCGTCATGGAGGAAGATGGGAAATTCCATGGGATGATTCACCCTCCCCTGGGAGAGGACACATCCAGCACAGACACCACCAGGGAGCAGCTCATCCCGTCAAGCTCGAGCTGAGCGGCACGGATTCGGAGTTGCACATGGAGATGAAATCCCACGGCAATTCCTTGCTCCAAGAGCGAGCACGGCTCAGGATCCATTTCTCCAGGGCCCCTGACTTACTCTTCATCCTGGATTATCTATATGGATACTGGGATATCAGTGAGGATACTGGGATATCCATGTGGATACTGAGATTTCCACGTGGATATTGGGATTTCCATGTGGATACTGGGATTTCCATGTGGATACTGGGATATCCCTGTGGATACTGGGATATCCGTGTGGATACTGGGATATCAGTTCCAGAGTTAGGAGGGGTGTTTATATAAACCAGTAAACAGCTCTGAACTTCAGTGGGGTAAATTTGGGGTTAGGAGAAGCGCAGGGTCTCCCTCTTTCTTCCCACTGGTGATCCCATATTCCTGTCTTTTGTCACATAAAATTATTTCAAAGTGCCAAGCCCTTCCAATCTTTTTTCCAATATAAATTCCTCCTTTGAGGCATTTCTTTTTCCCCCCACTTAAGTGCAGGTTTTTAAATCTTCACATTTTAACAGCTTGGAAAAATGTCAGATGACTGCAATTCCCTGAAGAACCATAAAATAAATTCCTTCATAAAAAAAAAATCAGGAAAGGCAGACATCTGTGTTTTCCACGTTTTCAATCGTGATTATTTTGCTCATCACTTGTAGAGCCCGTCCCAAATGATGGGAGTTTGGACAGGGAATCCATGTCGAAATCCCGACCGCGGGAGACGCGGCGCCAAAGCCTTTGCGCAAGGGAATTAATCACGCATCCCTCTGCAACCCAGACCCTGGCATTCCTGGAACCTGACCTGGTGTGGATCTTGAGCTGGGAAGGCTGAGCGAACCTGGAGCGGCACACGCCGCACTCGTAGGGCTTCTCCCCGGTGTGGGTGCGCATGTGGAGCACCAGCGCCGTGCGGGAGCTCAGCATCTTGCCGCAGACGGAGCACAGCGGCCGCTTGGCCCTGCCCTCGTGCTTGCGCGCCGAGTGAGTCCTCACGTCCCTCTTCCTCTTGAAGGTGGCCTGGCAGAGGCCGCAGGAGAAGCTCCTCTCCTGGCTGTGCACGCAGGCGCGGTGCTCCTTGCAGCTGGCCGAGCTGGCGAAGGCCTTGCCGCACTCCTCGCAGCGGTACGCCTTGCCCGGCGCGCTCTGGTGCGCGTCCCGGCAGTGAGCCACGTACGTTTTCCGGGATGCAAACTGCTCCTGGCACTTGTCGCAGTGGATCGTGCAGGGGGGTTTCTTGCTGGCCTTCTTTAGTTTGAGCCCTGCTTCAGGTTCTTTGCTGCCCTTCTCTGTTGAGGTTTCATCCTCCTCCTCCTCCTCCTCCTCAGAACATTCCTCGTTGTCCCTGCTTCCTTCCACTTCCGAGTATCCTGTGTTATATCCTCCCTGCTCCTCACCCTTCACACTCATTCCACCATCTTCCTTCCCTCCTTCAGCTTCCTGGAATTCCTCTTGCTCCTTGCTCCCGGATGAATTCCCGGGATCTTCCTCACACCCCGAGGTTTCCGGTGTCTCATCCCAAGTCTCTCCGTTGGGATCTTTGCCACGGCTCGTGGGTGGAACCACCATCCAATAGACAGGCAGGAGTTGCCTCTCTTGCCCAGACTCATGGATTTTCCTGTTAAAAACGGAGCACAACTTCGATTAAGTTTAACTGGAACTCATTAATTGTTTAATTGTTTCAGTTCAGGCCTTGGGGGAAGAGTCCTTTCCTTTGAATTGCTCCTTGCACCATTTAAGAAATACCCAGCGTGTTTGGAAAGCCTGCAAGTAGGGAGAGTTTGGGAAATGCTGGACCAGATAATTAAAGGCAATTAAAACACCTCAGTTCATTAAGATCTGCACTTTTCACCTGATCAGGAATGCAGGATGGACTTTTCCTCCCAGGCCGTGAAATTACGGATTTAAACCAAAGGAAACAGAGATTAAATACCCAGAGACACAAAATTCCGATTTTAAACCCCAAATCTGAAGATTCCAGACAAATCTGGTTGCACCAGTGCCCCTTAATCCAATGGGAAATTCCCTAAATTCCCCATCTGGGAGACCCCAACCCAATCATCCGCACTGCGAGTCCAAGAGAAAAATCCCGATTTCAACACGCTGCTTCGAGTCAGGTCCAAGGAATTCTGGAGCTAAGGCAGGGAGGACTGTGGGAATGAGTTATCCTGGAATCCCAAGGAAGAGCACTCCCAGGAATGCCGTACCTGAGGTGGGAGGTGTAGGCAGCCCTGTGGGCGAAGCTGGCGGGGCAGCGCTGGCAGCGGTAGGGCCTGTCCCCGGTGTGTGTCCGGACGTGCAGGGCCAGGCCACACTTGGAGCTGATGGCCTTGTCACAGTAGGGACACGCCTGGGATTCCCTCTTCCCCTCCAGCCCCCCAGGAAGGGAATGGCCATCCTTGTTTTCCAGGCTGGGGATACCCACGCCCGCTCTGCTCGGGGAACGCGTCTTGTTGCACTTGGGCGGCTTTGCCAGCCTGGATTTTGGGGCTGCAAAAGCTGTGGCCTCCTGCTCCAGGCGTCCTGCTTGGCCTCCAATGAGCTCATAGCCCGGCAGCAGCTCCTTATGTTTCTGCCTATCCCAAAGTTTCCTCTGCATGGGGATCGCCACGATCTGGGAAGAGTTCCTGGGGTTCTCCTCTTGCTGGATGCGAGGCCACTGTGATCCGCCGTTTTCAGCCCTCTGCCCTTTCAGGTGGAGGCTCAAATCCAAGCCCTTCCTGCCCTCTGCCTTGACTTCTTCACAGATGTCCAGCAGATCCTTGCACTCCAGCCTTTCCGCGATCTCCTTCATCCGCTGCAGCTTTCCCGCCTCGATCTCCACCTCAGCCGTGTACACGAACTCCAGGAAGGAGGTGAACTCCTCGGTGTAGATGTCCTGCAGGGTCACCGTGCACTTCTGGGCGTCCAGCATCTCCTGGTGCAGGAACAGCCCCTTGAAGTAGTTGCTGGAAGCTGCCAGGACGGCTTTGTGAGCCAGGAATTCCTCCTGGATTCCCAGGTGCTGGGTGAGCACCGTCACGTCGCAGAGGTGCCCGAGCCGGTACAGGGAATGCAGAGCCCTCAGGAGGTTGGGAGCAGCCACCTTGGACTTCATCAGGATTTTCTTCTTCTCCATCCTGCCAGGGGAAACAGAGAAACGTTGATTTTTCCTGTCTTTCCGTTCAAGCATGGCAGGGGAAGCCCAGGGGAGTTCCATGCCCTAATTCCTTGTTCACCCTGCTGTCACAGGTGGAAGTGTAGAATCACTGAGGCTGGAAGAGACCTCCAAGCTCTGACGGATCACCACCACCATCTCCCAGGAAACTGAGGGAATATGGGCACAATGAGCATTGCCTAAATTCTACTGGAAAAGGATTGCCCACATCCAGATTCCTACTGGGAAATTCCCACAGCCAGCAGGGATCCCTGCAACGCTCCCAACCCCACTGTTCCCATGTGAAATGGGAACCCCAGCCCACTGGAAGCAGCGCAGATCCAGAGGTTCAGCTCCAAAATGCACAGGAGTTTCCAGCCCATCTCCGTGTTTCCCAGCAGGAAATCCTGGTTTGTGTGCAGTGCTCAGAGGAATCGATGGCAGCAGCTCGTGCTAATTTCCCGCTGCTCCTTTTGAGATTCCCATCTGAGATAGGATCCTGATCCGAGCTCCCTCGGGAGCTCCTCTAACACCAGCATCTGACACGGAGCCTGATGGGAGAGATAAATTCCAAGATCATCTCCGAGTTCAGCTGCTTCTGGATTAACCTCCCCTCCAGCAACTGAAGCATCTTTCCACAAATCCATCAACTCCCACCACTGTTTCCTTCAGGAAAAAAAAAAAAAAAAAATATTTTCTGTTCCCATTTGGAAGCTGATCTTTAGTTTTCCAAAGTGCTGCCAAATCCTTAAGTCTCCAAAACACTCACTCCAAGGATTTAAACGAAAACTCCATTTCCTCCCCGTTTTATGGGTTTGTTTGTAACTTCTTTCCAGCTTTTTTCCCGGCAATTTGGGAATAAATACTTCAAAAATGCGCACACGTGTGCAAGATTTGCAGAAAGCATATTTAATCCAAACCGTATTTCTATTAAATTATGGAGTTCCTGATGAGGGATTGGAATCAGTGCAGCTGGAATTTGTACAACTGGAACTGGTACAATTCTTTTAAGAAATAAAGCACAACAGTGACCTGAATACCCAAGAAAATATTTATATTTGTATATTTTTATCATCTCCATTTGCCTGCTGGAAAATTTTCTATTTTATCCACCTGGAAAACGTCAATTTATGCTCCAGAGCATCCCTATTTATCGTTCAGTATCAATCTCTATTTATCCACCTCAGTCTTCATTTATCCTCTAGGAAAATCCCCACTGATGCTCCAGGAAAAAAAAAAAGAAAAAAAAAGAAAAAAAATATTCCATTCTCCCTCCAGCAGACTGCTGGATAAATTAATTAAAAAGACCTAAAGTTTGGGGTTTGTTGTTGTTTTTTTTTTGAAACATAGAGCACTTGGATTTCTCCCTAACCACGTTACCTTCGGGACACCCCTGGAAAGGCTCCTCCCCCGAGGAACTCTCACCATCCTCGGGATGAAAACCTGGCAATGTCGCCTGCTGCTCCTTGTGCCATCAGCGCATCATCTTCTGGATTCTGAGTGCGGCCGCCAGAATTGGCTCCAGATACCTGGAAAGCAGAGACACAGGGAGGACATGAGGGGAGCCACCTGCGGCTCCCGGGAATCGCCTCCCGCCGGGCGGGAGCGCCGAGATCTCTCCCGGGGATGATTCCCGGTTCTCCCGGGGGCGATTCCCGGTTCTCCCGGGGGTGATTCCCGGCTCTCCCGGGCTCCATCCCAGCCCTTACCCCGCCGCCGGTTCCCGCCCGAAAGCGCCATGGCGGCCGCGGCCTCATCGCCTCAGCCCCTCAGCGCCGCCGCCATTTTGAGTGCGGGCAGGGCGTCCCCACAGGAAAAAAAAAAACACCTTTAAACCCTCAATCCCCGCCTTAAATCGACGCTATTCCGCAAAAAAAAAAAAATTAAACCGATCCAGAAACGACTCGGTTTGGAAATAATTTGTTTTCACGCTTTCGTAAAAAAGAAATAAAAAGAAGAGCCGGGTTTTCTCTGGTGAAATGACCTCGGTGATGCGTGTCCTCAGGGGATTTAATACCGCCCAGTTTGCTCCTCAGCCTCTCCCAGTGTGGATAATGGGATATTTTTATGGATACTGGGATATCTGTGAGGATACTGGGATAGCTCTGTGAATACAGGAATATCCATGTGGATATTGGGATATCCGTAAGGGTACTGGGATATCTGTGAGGATACTGGGGTATCTCTGTGAATACTGGAATATCCATGTGGATATTGGGATATCCGTGAGGATACTGGGATATCTGTGAGGATATTGGGACATCTCTGTGAATACAGGAATATCCATTTGGATATTGGGATATCCGTAAGGGTACTGGGATATCTGTGAGGATATTGGGACATCTCTGTGAATACTGGAATATCCATGTGGATATTGGGATATCCGTGAGGATACTGGGATATCTCTGTGAATACTGGGATATCCATGTGGATACTGGGATATCCATGTGTGGATACTGGAATATCTCTGTGGATATTGGGATATCCATGTGGATATTGGGATATCCATGTACATACTGGGATATCTCTGTGAATACTGGGATATCCATGTGGATACTGGGATATCCATGTGTGGATACTGGGATATCCATGTGTGAGTATTGGGATATCCATGTGGATATTGGGATATCCATGTACATACTGGGATATCCGTGTGGATACTGGGATATCTGTGTGGATATTGGGATATCTCTGTGGATATTGGGATATCCGTGTGGATATTGGGATTTCCATGTGGATACTGGGATGTCCGTGTGGATACTGGGATATCAGTTCCAGAGTTAGGAGAGGTGTTTATATAAACCAGTAAAAAGCTCTGAACTTCAGTGGGGTAAATTTGGGATTAGGAGAAGTGCAGGGTCTCCCTTTTTCTTCCCACTGGCAATCCCATATTCCTGTCTTTTGTCACATAAAATTATTTCAAAGTGCCAAGCGCTTCCAATCTTTTTTCCAAGATAAATTCCTCCTTTGAAGCATTTCTTTTTCCCCCCACTTAAGTGCAGGTTTTAAAATCTTATTTAAAATCACATTTTAACAGCTTGGAAAAATGTCAGATGACTGCAATTCCCTGAAGAACCGTAAAATAAATTCCTTCATAAAAAAATAAATCAGGAAAGGCAGACATCTGTGTTATCCACGTTTTCAATCCTGATTATTTTGTTTGTAGCTAGGGAATGTTTCTATAATCCAGACACGGCTCTCGGAGTGGGAAGAATGAGCAGCAATATGAGCAATCCATGTTGAAAATGTCAGGATAATATTCCTGTACCTTTGCAGAAGGGAATGGTGTTTGCTTTTCCTTTACTGGAAAACTGGCGTGCTCCTCCCTGAGGAGCTGGGAAGCTCCTGGCCAATTTAGTCAGAATTCCACGAGGATGGAGGGAATTTCTGGATGCATTGCTGGGCTGTATCCATGTGTCCATCCCAGGAGGGATTTTCCCAAGGCTGGATTTCACTCTGCTCTTTGCCACCAGTTTTGTTTCTCAGGAGATTCACTCAATTCTCCAAATATTCCAGGTGCTCGGATGCACTTCAGGAGCTCCCTAGAACCCATGGAATTCTCCTCTCCTGTGGGGAGAGAGAAGGGAGAGCATCATAGCTGCTCTTTCCCAATCCCTAATTTTGAAATTTCAGCAGGAGGGATGAAACATGTGGGAGGAGATGCCAATCCCAGGCGTCCCGTGGTGGGTGAAGCATTCCAGATGCCAGGATGGCGAAATAAAACAACCTGTTAAGCCAAAACAACAAAATCCAGGAAAGAATCAGAGCCTGGGAACTCAGATTTTTATCTTGGTTGGGAGTGGAGAAATACCTCGGCCTTTGATCCTGGTGACTAAAACCAGGAAAAAGGGGAAAACTGGGAGTCAGCTCTGCCAGTCAGGTCCTGTTCTGATCCATCTGTGGCTCGAGGTCAGCCAGGGCACCTCCAGCAAAACAAGGGAAGGAAACATCCCCAAATCCCAGATTCCTTCCCCCTGGAGCACCGCAGGGAGCAGTGCTGGGGGGAGTTGGCGATTTTGGCTGTTCCCAGCAAAGCTGGGGAATGTTTTGGAGCCCCCCAAGGAAACATCCTGGTGTGTTTTCCCTGGATGGATTTCCCTTCCTTACGGCTCCACCAGAGGATGCTGCAGACTTCGGAAAGAGCAGCCCGGGCTGTGGCCCTGCTCATCCCTTTAATCCAGAGGAATCCAACCATGGATATCACCCATGGCACTGCAGAGAGAGCTTTTTCTCAGGAGCCAAGCAAACCTCTGGATCAACAAGGACAGAGCTTTCAGCATGGGCTAAAGATGCAAATTCCAGAGAAAATCCTGATGGGAAGCGCAGAGCAGCCCTTGCTGCATGTGTCAGCACCAAGCACTGCTTAGCCTCGTGTCCTGTTCTTCATGAGAAATTTTGGCATGGGATCAGCCATCCCACGGATTCTCCCCCTCAGGTTCAGGAGTTCTGTGTATCCTGGCAGAACACTTCCAAGATCCTGGTGTCACTTGGAAAACAGGGGAATTGAGGGGAATCCTTGTGTGTTTTGTCTGAAAAATGAGATTTTAGAATCCTAAAAAAACCAGCAAAGTTTAATTCCCACTAAAGTTCTGATGGGAAAAACCTGGACACCAGAATAAACCGAGAGGAAATAGGAGAAGATATTTAAAATCATCAAATCCAACTGTCAAATTCCAAGCCTTGGACACTTTCAGGGATGGAGCAACCACAGCTTCTCTGGGAAACCTGTGCCAGGGTCTCCCCACCCTCACAGAGAAGGATTTCTTCCCAAAATCCCACCTATCCCTGCCCTCTGGCAGTGGGAAACCATTCCCTCTTGTCCCATCGTTCCAGGTACATGGAAATAATCTCTCTCCATGTTTCTTGTAGCTCCTACAGGTCCTGGAATGCTGCATTTGGGTCATCCCAAAGCTTCTCTTCTCCAGACTGAACACTTGGAGCCCTGGAAAACCAATGAGCTTTTATGGATTGAAGCAATAAATGAATTAAATGAAATATAATTAAACAAAAACAAAAAAAAAAATTAAAAATCAGTTACCACCCCAGAGCCCAGAATTTTGGCTCTGGGCTGTGAATTCCGGATGTTCCCTCTCATTTTTTTCCTGGGAGATCATTAATTCCCTGCAATCCTGACCCCACACGCCTGACAAGTGACGTGCTAGGGAGATGGAAATCCAAATTCTGGGAGTGTGTCTATGATATTTTCCTCCTGGCACGAAATAAATCCTCGGCACAGCTCATTCGCTTGTTTATCACACATTTTTAAGCTCTTGGCAAACTTGTTTTCCTTCTTCTCCCAAATATTTTAACCCCTGCTAAACCCTGGGCATCGAACCCAGAAGTTGCCTCTGGAAGAAAAGGATTTTCCCTCACATTCCGTGGATATTGAAGGCCTGATCCACGTATTTTTAACTCCTTAACACTCCCAGTGAAGCCCAAATTTAAATGGTTTTTAATTGATTTTTAAGTAGTTGAATTCTGGTTGAGTTTGAAATAGTTGGGTCTGGGGGTTATGGAATATCCTAAAGATCCCGTTTCTCCATCTGGGATCTGGAAAACAGGTGGATAATGTTTAGTCTCCGGCTAAAAAGGACAGGATGTTAATGCTTTTGCCTCCTGTTTAGTTACATTTCAATACAGAACAAATATTCCACTAGCAAAAGGAGATGGGGGAGAAAAAAAAAATCCCTTTTTTCCCCCCCTCTTCTCCACGGGGTCCCTTCCTACTCAATATTCCGTGATAAAGCCGTACGGAATGCGGAGGATCCCAGGGAATAAATTCAGATTAGCACCTTGCTCCCAGCCAGAACAAATCCAGCTAAACAACCCCCAGAGTTATTCCTCGTGGCAAGAAAAGAGGGAATTCTTGCCAGATTTACCCTCCCCACGTTCCAAGACGCCGACTGAAAGAGCTGCTGATTTCACGGAGGTGATTCCGGACAAATTCCAGCTGATCCCAGCTGTTCACCACGGAAAATTATAAGGAAAATAAATCTGAATGCATCAGATTAAGTGATATTTTTCCAACAGCTGGCTGTGTTTTTCTGCTGTTCCCCAGAAAGCAGCATTCCCTCTCAAGATCCCAAACTTCTCGTCCTCCTACAGAAGCCTCTTGACTTTTAGCCACCAGAATTATCCCAATTTTTTTTTTAATGTAAATATTTGCCTTCCCAGTAATAATATTTTTCCCTCAGTACTTATTTTTCCTTAGTGCTGAGCGCTCACCGTGGTTTGCAAATCCAAATAATTTGGGGGGAAAAAAACGGGAATTTCAGTTTATATCTGCGTCCTGAACCCGAGTGTTTTCAGGGAGAGTATTCCCGCCTCCAGGTGCTCCTGCAGGGATGAGAAAATGCCCTTTTCAGTCCCAGTTTGGGTGTGGAACCTTGGCACGGGAATGACTAAACATGGAAGGAGCAGCTGCCTGGAGAAACAAACACCTGGCAAAATATTTGGGGGAATTTCAGGATGAGTCATCCCGGGCCGTGCTGGGGAGGCTCGGCCCCAGCTGCAGCTCGGGAGGTTGCCTGTATTCCCACAGAATCCCATGGAATTACTGGGGTTGGAAAAGACCTCTGGGATGGCTGAGCCCAACCTGTCACCCAGGCCAGGTATTCCTTGGACACCTCCAGGAGTGGGAACTCCAAACCTTTCTGTGGAAGGAGAAAGAAGAAATTCCCATCTCCTTCATGTCTTATTCCAGGACACCTCCAGGAATGGGCATCCAGATCTCCCTGGGGAATTCTGATGCTAACACCCCATTCCATGAAAAAATTCCCCTCTCCTTCATGCCTTATTCCAGGACATCTCCATGGAGGGGCATCCAAACCTCCCTGAGCAATTCCAATGCTAGCAACCCATTCCATGGAGGAATTCTTACCTTCCTTCTTTTATTCCATCCAGGACTTTTCTAGGGATGGGAGCTCCAAACATCCCTGGGCAATTCCAATGCTAACATCCCATTCCATGAAAAAATTCCCATCTCCTTCATGTCTTATTCCAGGAGTGGGCATCCAAACCTCCCTGGGGAATTCTGATGCTAACACCCCATTCCATGGAGAAATCCCCATCTGCCTTCTTTTATTCCATCCAGGACTTTTCTAGGGATGGGAATTCCAAACTTCCCTGGGCAATTCCAATGCTAACAACCCATTCCATGAAAAAATTCCCATCTTATTCATCTCTCATTCCAGGACACTTCCACTCCAAACCTTCCTGGGCAATTCCAAACCCATTCCATGAAGAAATTCCCATCTGCTTCAATCCCATTCCAGGGCTGCTCCGGGGATGAGAACTCCAAACTTCCCAGAGCAATTCCAATGCAAATTGGAATTCCCCATTCCACGAAGAAGTTCCCATCTGCCTTCATCTTATTCCATCTTTTCTCCTTTCAGCTCTCCTGCTTGGAGAAGGTCTGTGCCAAGATCCATGCCCAGAGCTGGTGGAACATGGGGAACTCATCCCAAGCCAAATGTCTGAGCTCATTAAAATCCCAATTAATCCCTTCTGATCCCTCACCATTTGTTCCCAGCACGGTCGTTAGGCAGGGAAAAGGAGCAGGGAGGGAGGCTCCGTGCTGGAAGTTCCCAGATTGGTTATTTTTGGACTCTTCCCAGAGTTTTGCTTTCCCCACCAAGCCCTCCTTGCACTCATCCCCTTTGGAAGGGAAATAATTCATTAATTCCGCCATAAAAAGGAAAGGGAACAAAGGGGAACATTGTTGGGAATGGTGGGGAGGTGCTGGGATCTCCTGGGAAGCGGGGATGGGCAGAGCTGCTCCTTTCTCCAGCTGTGTCCACATCCCACCTCAGCTCCATCAGGATTAATTGCACTCCCAGATATTAATGATGATCAAACCTGGAGCTGTCAGAAATTAAAATCTGTCTGGAATTCCAAGAAAAGCTTAAAACTGTGGAATGAGGCTTGGATGCCCATGTGGAGCTCAGGGTTGTGCCAGCCTTTGGGATAAAAGAGTGGATTAGGGTTTTCTGGAGGAGGAGGAGAAGGATTTGCTGAGTTTTCCCACCGCTGATTTCCCAGCTTTATGCTTATCCCTGATAATGATCCAAATAATTATCCCAATTAATCTCAGGAATGACTTTTGGAGCCGTGGCCACCTTCAAATATACAAAAATCCATCTGCAGAAGTGTTCCCAGACCAACCACTTATCTTTAAAAGGAATGTTTTCCCAACTAGGATTTAAAAATGGATATTCCTAGGGAGCAGTGGGGCTGGGAACGGCCGGATAACCTTTGGAAAAGCAGCAGGAATGACTTTGGGCTGGGCCACGAGCTCTTTGTTAAAGCATCTGCTTTTACTCCAAGATATTTAATGATTGCCAGGAGTTCCAGGGCTGGAGGAATGCCAAGGTGGATTAAGGAAAAATATCCCTTTGGATGGAGCTGGAGTTCCAAATCCCAGAGTGTCACGCTCCGATTTTTCCCGTCTGGATTCATTTTCCCTTAAAAACCAGGGCTGCAGGGAAATAGGAGAATGTTGCAGCTGGCATGGAAAAGGCTCCAAGTGAGGAGGAATTTTCTGGGATAGCCACAGGCAAGGCAAACTCCAGCACCTAAAGGGGTGGATCCAGCCTCTGGGACCTTCTCCTCAGGGAAAACACATTCCGTAGGGAATTATAACAGGCAAAAACCCGGGAGCTGGACATAATGTGGCAGCTAATTCCATCTAAAATTCCTTTATTTTTCCATATGGGAATCACACCAGCAGATGCTGGGTACCCACCAACATTCCAAAGGGTTTTATGGATCCTTTTTTATGGCTCAGAGGGATCCATGGAGTCAGGAGGTTCGGAGTTGGCACCAGGTTATCCCAAAAATCTGTTGGGAGCACCGGGATGGCTGCAGTGGGGGTGCCAAGCCCAGGCTTGCATTGGAAGCTGGAAGAACATCCCAAAATATGATGGATCTGTGTTATTAATCCAGGTGTGTGAGGACATGGTACCCCACCCTTAGAAAAAATAAAAACAGGAAAACAGGTCGGAGCCTGAAAGTGTCAGGGAGAAATGTGGGAGAGTCAAGGGAAGGAAGCCCAAAGGAAGGGAAAAAAGATCCCAAATCCCTTAAATCTTATTTTTAGGTCCATGGATCCGGGTCCAAGGATCCAAGCTCATCCTGGAGATGCTGTGGATGCACATTTCTGACTTGCCAAGGGAAAAGTGGAAAAGTTCAGGAGTGGATCTGGGTGACTCCACAAACGCTTTCCTCTCTGGAGCAAGAAATTGGGAATTCAGGACACGCACCTGGAGTTGGGATAGGAGCAGGGAGCCTTTTCTAGGCCCAGAATTCCCAACTGGAATGCCAACACCCGAGCTTTCCTGTCTTTTCCCAGAGCTGGGACAAGGTCACTGCGGGCTGACCTGCAAGGATCAGGTGGGAATTTTGTCCCTCTGGAAAACAGGAGTGCATGGGAAGGAAGTAGAAGCTCAGAATTCCAGAATTCCAAGGACAAGGTGCAGGAGCTGCCCCTGCATGGAGCAGTTGGGAATGGAGCACAGAAGGAGTCCTTGGCACCACTCCCTTCTTCTCAAAATTCCCAAGAAAGGTGGAAAAGCCATTTTGGTGGCTCTTCATTCTTGGAAGAGAATTCCAAGAGGATCTCCACACCTTCCTCCTTCCACAGGTGCTGCCCATTCCCAAACCTGGAAGCTCCACATGATCCAGGATAACCCCTCCTAATCCAGGCTTTGGAAAACTGAAGTTCATCCCAGCTGGGCAGCAGTTCTTAGGAATTCCCATCTGGGAGACTCATGGATTCATCACCTCACCCCTGAGTAATCCCAAAGTCGCATCCGTGCGGGAATGACGCGCCGTGACGGAGCAGGCTGATCCCTCCGGGGGATCCGTGTTCCCTGGGCTTTTTCCAATCCTTTCAAGCTGTTCCCAGTGAGATGTTGGCAGGAGCTGGAGTTTGCTGTGACTGAAAGAGGCTTTTTCCCAAGAAACTGCTCCGGCCATCCCAGTGCATTCCAGGCAGAGAACGATCCCAGGCCAGATCCCGCTGTGTCCAGCAGCTTTTCCCTATGGAAAAGCAGGATGAGGATGTGGAGCTCGTGGTGAGGAGCCCTGTTCTTGCTGGGATCAAGCAGGAAAACTGGGAATGACCCCATCCTGCTGTGCTCTTGGAATCCAAGAGCTCCTTTCCATGGCAACAGAGCTGGGACCACAACTTGGGATTTTTCCAGTGGCTCCGGGTACATTCCAGGCTGGTCCCATGAGGGGTTTGGCTCCCCAGTTTGGCACTGAGACCTCCAGAGCAGGAGGGAATGAAGTGGGAAGGACAATCCCTAAAATCCCATAAAAATGGGAAGAGCAAGCAGCTGCTCTCTCCAGGAAACAGCTGGAATACCTGGAGAGAAATTCCTGGGGGGAAAATGGATCCCACCTAAAGACACGACTCACTCCTGATCTCTGGAGCCGTGGATGTTTGATCCCAGATGGATCACCCTGGGATAGGGTGGATTCTCCACCTTTAGGGAATGGCTTTTGAAATCCAGGTGGGAACATTTCAACATCAGCATTCCCACTTGGAGCCAGAACTGCCAGGGAAATTTACAGCCTGAATTCCACAGGAGATCAGTCTGGAATGCTACGGATTTGGAAATAAAGATTGGGAAATCGGGCAGGGAAAGCTCCAATGAAAGGCAGTGCCAGCACTGCACATTCCTAAAATCCTCAGCTGAGCCAGGGGATGCCACTTTTCCATCTCTTCCTGCTAAAAATCCTGGAGATGATGCCTGGTTCCAATCCTGCCAAGGTGGCATTCCAAGGGAGCAATCCTGGTTAGCTGCTGGGAATTCCCAGATCCAGGATAACACAGTGGGAAGAGGAGCCATGGGTGCTGTGACAGTGCTGGCAATAAACTAACCAATCCCATTTATTTGGGATCAAATCCATGCTGTCTCTTTTCCCTCTCTTTCTTGGCAGCATGGGAATGACATTTTGTTTTCCATGTTGCCCCACTTCCAGCTCATGTTTCCCACTTCCCTAGGGATAATTTTGGCTCCATCCAGCTCTGGCTGCCCTGTTGGAGTATCCCAACAGCTGCCTGACAAGACTCTCACAGCTTTTCCAGGGAATTTTGGGAAAATCACATCAAACTTTTAGCTGGTGTTTCACTGGGAAATGAATGAGCTCCAGTGGGGGGAATTCATGGGAAGCTTGGCCTTGGCACAGCACATTCCTTGGGAAAAAGAGGAATTTTACCCCCAGACCCCCTGGAGCTGAAGGTATCCAGCTTGGATTTCATTTGGAGAAAATCCCAGGAGCATTTGGGAATGGGCTCAGCTGCCTTTAGGAACAAGCTCCTGGTTTTTTTTGCCATGGATTTCTCCTTCCATCCTGAGTATCCAGTGTCTCACTCCCTGCAAAACCAGGGAGGAGGGAATGTTTGCCCAGTGAGGTCAGTGGAAAGCTGCCTCCAGCTGGGATCAGACCTGCAGGTGGCCGGGAGGGACAAGAATCCAAGGATTTTATCCCTTTGGAAACATCAGCCTCGCTCGGAGCATCCCTGGTTCCTCCCCACCTTTCTCCTGCTGCTCCTTTCGAGATAACAATGGCAGGATCCAGATGTTTATCCACAGGGCTCTTCCCATTTCCACGCTGGCCTTCACCAAATTCCATAGGGAGCTCCGGAAGCAGCCACAGATAACCCGGAGAGCTGGGCTGGCTCCCGGGAAAGGTGAAACCCTTGGAATCACAGCAGGGCAGGCAGCACCTGGAAATGATCCCTAATTCCTTTCCAACATGGGAATGCGGCCGTAATTAACCAGTGGAATCCCATCTCGGGAGCTGGAGAATGGATCCCAATCCATGTTTTTTGTGGCTGTTTCCATTTTCCTAGCGCTGCATCGAAGCCTCAGAATTCCCTTTGCTCTATCCATTCCCTTTCCATAGGAAAAATCGGCATTGGATGCCCACAACAATGGGGAAGATCCTATGGAAACACAAATAAATAATGCTGGAAAAGAGGGAAAAATAATTTTAAACCTCTAAGAAAGCATTTTCTTCCCTGTTTTCCCAAGAAAACCTTGGAGCAGGGTGTGGAATCAAGGGGAGATTTTGCTGCGATTCCCTGCCCAGCAGCCCAGGGAATTTTTCACTTTGCATTCCCCTTTTTTTTCTTCCCCCTTTGCTGAGGCAGGGAAATTCCAGCTGAGGCGACCCCAGCTCCGGCACATCCCCTGGCAGCAGCGCCCGGCTCCTGCCGAGCCGCGATAAGGAGGGAAAAGCGCAGCCTTGGGACGCGTTCTCCAGCCGGAAAACTCTGCCCAGCCTTCCCAGCCCTTATCTTTATTGCCCACATTCCCAACAATCCCGAGTTTTGTTGACGGAGCTCTCATCCCCGAGAAACTCTGGCGCATCCAAGGTGAGGATTGACGGCGGCGCGATCCCAGCGAAAAATCGTGGGATGGATCCTCCCTGCCCCGAAGGCAGCAGGGAAGCAGGGAAGCTCGGAGCCTCTGGAAAAGTGCTGATGTTTTCCTGCCTTGCCGGGACCCTCCCAGCAGGAAATTGGGCATTGTACTGGGAGCGCCGAGTTTTCCGGACGAATCCCACCGGGATCCGTGTCCCGCTCCGCCGTGCGCTGGGAGCGATGCCCTGGCTTCCCAAAGCAGCCCCAAGAAAACCTTGGGATGGGGTTTAAATGCAGGGATTTGATCCCTAAATTCTGTTAATCCAGCCTCTGTTATATGTCCCAGCGCTGGTGAGCTCTGCCTGGAATCCAGTTTGGGGTTCTGGGAAGATCCGGGGATGTTTCCCTGGGCCACTGAGCCCCTCAACACCAGAGGGATTGGGAGCACATTTGGGATTGAATCCCAGCCACTTCCCAGCTTCCCAGCTCTCAAATATCCCGGGGTCAGGAGCAGGGACTGATTCCCACATAAATCACCAGCATGGAGCAAAGGCCACCCCATTCCAGGAAAACCTGAGATCCCGACAATGCAGAAAGGGAGGGATTTCTTCTTCCCAGAGTCCAAGCAAGGAATTCAAACCTTGCTTGACTTTTCCCAGGAACTGTAGATCTTTTGTTTTCCCCCTTTCCCAAACTTCCCAATTCCCTAACAGCCGGTTTGGGATCTAACAGCTTTTGGGATCCCGTTTTGCCAAGTCCTCCATCAGTTTTCCAGTGGAGTTGCTGGGAGATTATTCCTCAATCCCATTAAAAAGTAAGGAAGCACCTCTGGATCCCCCCAGCAGCCCCCGGATGCAGAGCCAGCAGCTCCTGCCTTCCTCCCATTGAATTCCCGAGCAGCCTCGTTTCCTTGGATAAATAGGAGGGGGAAGAGGGAAAAGAGTTAAACCAGGCAAAACCAGAGAGAAGAAAACTTGGAGCAACACGGAAATTGGAATTGCTCTGGAAATCCCACCAGGTTTTGCTCAGGACTGGGAATATTCTCCATGGAAAAAAAAAAAAAAAAGGGATTTTGGTGTTTTCCCAATCCAAACCATGGGATTGGTGCACCCACAGGAGAATTCCAGGCTCACACATCCCAGTGGGCTCAGCCTTGGATATAGAACAGAGATCCCAGCTCGGGATTTAGGGAATCACTTTGTAGGATTGGAGTTCAAACCACTCCAATTCTTTATTCCTGGATTCTCCCAAGGATCTGGAAGGGAAGGAGCCGGCCTGGGATAGCTGTCCCAGGAGCCACATGAGTCCCATCCCGGTTTTTCCTCCAAAATTCCAACTTTGGAATGTGCCAACAGCATTTTTTAGCTTTGGTTGCCTTGGGGCTCCAAGGGCAGGGATGGGGCAGTTTTCCAAGGATTTCTCCACATCCAAAGGGGTTGGAAACTTGGGATCTTCAAGGCAAAATCCAAAGTATCAGCAATTCCAGGGAGATATTTCCTGCTTTTGGACCAGGTGGGAGCAGGAATTTTATTCCCACTTAAATCCTGTTAAGCTGAACACACAAGGAGATGGAAAAGAAGGATCCTGAGTCTGTCCCTCCTCCTCCTCCTCTCCAAGGAGGAAGATTTGCAGGATGGAAAGGAAAAACCTGGAAAGAGCCCAGTGTGGGAAGCAGGAATGGTGATGCTTTCCTGGGATCAGTTCCTGCTGGGAATGACCTCGATGTTTTCATGTGCTTCGAGTCATTTTCCTGCCAAATTGTTTTCTTGAGGATTATTTGAACTTTCGGCTCCTCTCCCTTCTGAATTTTGGGATCTCTGCTTGGGTGGGGAGAGGGGCTGGAGTGGCCACATCCCGACGTGGGGGCTCTGGATTTCCCAGTGGATGCCAATACTTATATTTCCTTTCTTTTAAATTGAATTTGTTCTGTGACATGATCCAGCAAAGGGATCCCACATTCCAAACAGAATCATCTGGGAGGGGGGAGAAAATTCTGGGAAGATCAGGATCAGGAGAACAGTAATGGGAATGACTTTAAAGCCCATCTCGTTCCAGCCCCTTTGGCAAACAAGGAATTCATTATCCCGGGAAAGCTGGGCAGGGTCTGGAGGAGCCGCTCATCCCTTTTGGAGAATCCCACCCTGCTTTTCCTTCCAGTTGTTGCCGCCCTGGCCGGGCAACACCCGGCGCTTCCCGAGCCTCGGGAATGTTTCCAGCCCTGCCTTTCCCTTCGCATTCCAGAGCCGCCTCCTTCCCGGGATTCTGCACATCAGCGCTTCAGCGCAGCTGGGCTGGGACAGCGCTGAAAAAGCGGGAGGAAAATGGGAAAACAGGGAACAATCCAGCTGGGGGTGGTGGAAACTCTGGGGTTGTGCCAGGGCTGAGTCATTCCCGGCCGGAGGGGCTGGGATGACACTTGGGAATGGCAGCAAATCCCGATTGGCTCCGCGCAAGGTGGAGCCCAGACCTCGCTTTAACCCCATCCTTGGGTTTTGCTCCCTGCCTCTGCTCCAGGAAAAAAACAAAACAAAACAGCGGATCTATGGATTCACCTTCCTTAATCCATGTCCTAAACATCCCAAAGAAAAATGGGATTCCCCAAATCCTCCATCCCAGATCCCAGCGCCTTTTGCAGACCCCCTGTCCCCATTCCTGGGGTCCGACCTTTGGGATTCTCCCTCTGGAACAACATGGGAATACCGGCATCACCTTGGTCTGATCCTGATTTTAGGTGGAAATTGGGAATTCTGTCCCCCACAGCTCCTGTGGGCAGGGAAAACCTGTTTTCCATGGGGAAAAAAGTGTGAGCCAGAGGGGGAAAAAAAGAAGGAATCAATTCCTCATGGATCCCCTGGAATTCTTCCTTCCCATGGTAATTCCATGTTTAGTCAGGCAGCATCTGCCTATGGATACACTCGTTACTATTATTATTATTATTATTATTATTATTATTATTATTATTATTATTATTTTATGCTTATTTCTATTTCTATTTCTATTTCTA
>JAOTQP010001546.1:123164-133612 GCA_026413545.1 Cichladusa arquata | reverse complement strand
TATTTCTATTTCTATTTCTATTTCTATTTCTATTTCTATTTCTATTTCTATTTCTATTTCTATTTCTATTTCTATTTACATTTACATTTACATTTACATTTACATTTATTTGTTGTTATGTGTTCCTTAATTATTCCACCTGGAAAACCGATCCTGCCACCAAATGGGATGAGCTAAAGGATTGGGAATGTGCAGCAGAAAAATCTCAATTTATGCCAAAAAAAAGCTCCCAAATATCCTAAAAATGTTCCCTCTTGCTTCCAGCTTCCCGCAAGGAACAGATGCACAAATCCCAGTAAAAACCACACAGGAATTCCCTATCTTTTGGGAATTTGGAGGGGAAATATTCCAGATTTTCCTTTCCTTAGGCAATCCCTGCTTGGGGAGGTGAGTTGGAATTCCCTCAGGAGCAGCAGGAGCTGCCAAATTCCCTGATGGCTCATCCTGGATGACCAGGAAATTTGGGAATAAGAGGGAATTTTGCAGAGCTGCAGCATTTCCGAGCTCCAAATCCCTAGTTTGGATGGGTTGGATTGTTTGGAGAAATCCCAGAGTTTGTTTGTGTGCGCACTCTCCAGGTGTCCTGGTGGCATTCCAACATTAATATCCCTAAAATCTCCTGCTGGAATGAAAAGCAGGGAATTTGGGTTGGGATTTAATGTCTGTCCTCTCCTTCACCTTCCCCCCTGCTATTCCAGAATTGCCCCAGCAATATCCCTTGGAGAATATCCCAATGGGAGGAGGGATCCATCCCTGTGGAAGTCTCTGATTAAATTCCCATTTTTCCTAAATTGACTCCATCTGGAGAAAAGGTTGTTCCCGCCACATTCCCAGCCCAGACCACCCAGGACAGTCCAGTCAGCAATTCCAAGGCTCCAAACACATGGAAAAATTCCAGAATAATAATAAAAAAAAATCCCCTGGATAACAAAGGAAGAGGGAAAGGAAGAGCACCCCAATTCTATCCCAAAGGAATTTCAAAGCATGGATCTGCTGGGGACCAGTGGAATCCCAGAGACCACTTCCAAATGGGAACAGAAATGGAATTCCTGGCTTTAAACACAAAGTGGGCTGGGAAAATGGGACGAAACTCAGGGATTGTGTCCTGAGTTGACATCCAGCAAAATCCTTGGAGCTGCCCAGAACACCTGGAACAGCTCCCTCCCACCTATGGAGCTCCTGGAATTTTGTCTTGGATTTTATCTGGAGAGATTACAGAATTCCTGGATTCACTCCAGGTTGTTCTGAACATCCCCCCCTCCTCCAGCTTTAGCCTGGAAGTTGCTCCAATGTTGGAAAAACGTGGACAGGAAGAGCAGACAAAGGGAGGGAAAGATGGAAAATGCCAGCCTGGAATCTGGATTCCAAAGAACCAATTCCCTGCTTCCATGAAAACGAGGGAGAGGCCTGCAAGGAATGGGATGTTTGGGATGGGAACTGCTCCTTCCTCTCCTCATTTCCATGGAAAACAATCATGGAATGGTTTCAGTTGGGAGGGATCTTAATTCCTCTTCTCATTCCATGGGCAGGGACACCTCCCACTGTCCCGGGGTGCTCCAAGCTGGCCTTGGACACTTCCAGGGATGGAGCAGCCACAGCTTCTCTGGGAATCTGTGCCAGGGCCTCCCCACGCTGCCAGGGAAGGATTTATTCCCAATATTCCATGTAACCCTGCTCCCTGGCAGTGGGAAGGCATTCCCCTTCTCCTGTCACTCCATGCCTTGGGAATAATCTCTCCCTGTTTTCCTCCTCTGCTCCTTCAGCTCCTGGAAAAACAATGGGATCATCCTGAAGCTTCTCTTTGCCAGGCTGAGCAATCCCAGTTTTTCCTCCATCCCTCTGATTATCCCAGAAATAAAATCCTCTGGATTTGCTCCAACAGCTCCACGTCCTTCCTGTGCTGGGAGCCAGACCTGGATGCAGAATTCCAGGTGGGATCTCCCCGGGGCAGAGGAGGAGGGATGTGAAAACCTAAACAAAGCAATTCCTTTTCCTGGCGCTTGGAATTCTGTTAAATTAAATTAAACGCTAATTCCTGCTCCTCTGCACTGCCCAGATTCCCAAAATTTCGTATAACAGGAGCTCATTCCCCGTTCCAAGATCCTTCCCAGAGCTTCCCAACCCCGGCTCTGTGTCCTTGGGATGTCTCCAGAGGCAGCCGAGTTCCTCCAATTCTTTTCCCGCACAGGTGTCCCCACCTCCCCCCCTCCAGCTCCATTGTCCCTCATCCCAATCCTGGGATTTGCCGCCGCTGACGTCACACATTCCACGCCCTTTTCCTTCTGCAGCCTCAGAGCGACGTTTTTTAACCAATTCCTTCATTTTCAGCAGTTCCCGATTTTTAAAAATTAATTAATTAAATTAATTAAAATTAATTTAAAATTAAAATTTTTAATTGATAGTATTGGATATTCCATTTGGCAGGAATTCCCAGGAGATCACTGGGATTGGATTCCTATGGGAAACGGGGGGTTATGGATTTGTTCAGCCAAGGGGGAGTTGGGAAAGAAAATCCTTTGAAAATTCGGAGCCAGGACTTAGATTATCAAAGGGAAAAACCGGGAAAATTTAAAGAGTGTGGAATATTCAATAACAATCAAAGCAGCACCAAAAATTCCCAAAAATATTCCCACATAAACTTGGAACGTGGAGATCTTCCTAATAGTGATGGGAGGGAGCTTTCCTATCCATGAAACTCTTGGAAACAGGGATAACTCAATTTTTTTAATTTTTTTTTTTTTTTAATAAATAAAGCCACTGGAAAATGTTTTTAGCTTTATTTTTGCAAATATCCATGAATATTCCATGATTTTGAGCAAGAAGTTTTTCCCTGGACATCCTACACATCCTAGGAAAGAACATTCCCACCAATTCCATGATTATCCTGGAATGACTTTTAATATTTAAATTAGATTTAAATATTTTGGGATTTTTCCCAGTTTGGGAATATCTAGAGGAGCTGTTGTTAAAAATTCCCGGATTTTGTCCAGGAAAACTTGGTTGGATAAAAAAATAAAAGGCCAGGTTGAGTTGTGGAAAGTTGTCGGTTGGAAAATTGTGCAGAGCTCTTTTGGTCCAAGTCCAAAAAAATTCCACCCATTCCTGGAATTCTGGATAAATCCAGCTAGAAACAGCATCCCGGTGGGGTTTCTCCCTCCCAGTTTTTTTTGGAAGTTGTCCCACAGTGTCACTGGGCTGGGAGATTCCAGAAGAAATCCCAGCAGTCAGTGCTTTCCCAGGAATGCTGTGCATGAGCAGGCCTGGGAATAATCCCCAGTTTTTATTGGGATTTTTGGCAGCTTCTTTATTTAGGAGGGAAGCAAAGGAGCAGATTCCTGGTTTTCATTTCCCTGTTGGATCACGGCCATTCCCTCGGGAATTCCAAACCCACCTAACCCAAAAAATCCAGGAATGGGCAATGGATCCGTGGCTGTGCCAAGCAGGAAAAGACTCCCCAGGCTGCCAGGGCTCCATCCTGAACCTGCTGCTGCCAGAGGGAGAAATCCTGGGAATGCAGGGAGGGAACTGGGAGCAGCCCAGCATCCCAGCATCAAGGTCTGGGACATTCCAGTGGAATTATCCCTGCCCTGCTCATGGATGAGCTTTTCCAGCCCGGAGCTGGAATTCCGTGAGGAATCCTCATCCATGGAATGCCAGGACAGCGCTGCCCGGCCGGGCTTGGCTCCATCCTGGTATTCCCAGGACCTTCCCACGACCCAGCTCCTATTTCAGCGCTCTTCCATCTATTTAAAGAAAGGGGGAAAAAAAGCGCTGGAATCTTGGCGCGTGCGCGGCAGAGCCCGCTCCGAATATTCCCTCTTTTTTGGAAGGCGACATCCACGGATCCCACGGCTTCTTTAGCCGGGATGTTTTCCTTCCCCTTTTTTAGCAACACGTGCCTTGAAAAACACTCCCGGCCCCTATTAGGGCTTGGAAAACTCAGCTGCTTCCGGAGGGAATCAATCAAAATAATAATTAAAAAAAAAAGAGCAGGAACACAATAAAAAAAAAAAATAAAAATAGGAACGCGGCGTGTTTTCCCCGAAACTTTGGGATGGGAGCGAGGAGCCGGCGGGAAGGGGAAGCCGGGGGAGCCCAGCGAGGCTCCACGCTACAGGAAGCCGCGGCCTCCGGTGATAAATAGGAAAGCCGGGAGCACAGGATGTGTTCGGGGAGAGCTCGGCGGGACAGCGGGATGTGAGCGGCGGCCGGGGCTCCGCCGGCCATTTGTCCATTTGTCCGGAGGGATGGCCGCGCTCCGGCCGCTGCTGCCGCTGCTGCTGCTGGCCTGGCGCTGCTGCGCCGGGGAGGACGTGGAGGTGCTGTGCGCCGACAGCGCCTGCTACACCCTGCACCGCAGCGAGAGCACCTGGAGGAACGCCCAGCTGCGCTGCCAGGACAACGGGGGCAACCTGGCGCCGGTGCGCAGCGCCGCCGAGGCCGCCCGGCTGCGGCAGCTGCTGGCCACGGCCCGCTGGGCTGGCCCGGCTTGGCTCGGGCTGGCCCTGCCTCGGGGGCACTGCGTGCAGCCGCAGGAGCCGCTGCGAGGCTTCTCCTGGGTAGCCGGGGGCGAGCAGGGCAACTTCTCGGCGTGGGCGTCGGAGCCGGCGGACACCTGCGTGAGCGCCCGCTGCGCCAGCCTGCGGCCGGACGGCGGCTGGAGCGACCGGGCGTGCCGGAGCGCGCTGCCGGCTTTCCTCTGCAAGTTCAGCTTTCGCGGGATGTGCGGGATGCTGCCGCTGGCGGGCAGGGGCTCCGTGTCCTACAGCACCCCGTTCGGGGTGCGCACCGCCCGCCTGGCCGCCGCGCCCTTCGGCACGCTGGCGGAGGTGCGGTGCCACAGCGGCGGCCGCTCGCTGTTCGCCGTCTGCAAGGGGGTGCTGGACGGCGGGGGCTTCGCCTGGCACCCTCCGGGCCCGCTGTGCCCGGTGGATTGCGGAGACCTCAATGGGGGGTGCCAGCAGCGCTGCTTGGATGCCCCCGGCGAGTCGCCGCGCTGCGCTTGCCAGCCGGGCTTCGTGCTGGCCGCCGACATGGCCTCCTGCCTTCCCGAGGATTCCTGCCATCCCAACCCCTGCCAGGGCTCCTGCCGGCCGCTGCCCGGCGGCTTCGAGTGCGGCTGCGAGCCCGGCTTCGAGCTGGCGGCGGACGGCCGCGGGTGCTCGGATGTGGATGAGTGCGAGTCGGGGCCGTGCGAGCAGCAGTGCCACAACACCCCCGGCGGCTTCCAGTGCCTCTGCCGGCCTGGCTACCGCCCCGCCGGGCCCGCTGGCCGCCTGTGCCGCGACGTGGACGAGTGCGCCCAGCCCCACGCGTGCCCGCAGCTCTGCATCAACATCCCCGGCTCCTTCCGCTGCGCCTGCCGGCCCGGCTTCCAGCGGCAGCCGGGAGGGGATTCCTGCCTGGATGTGGATGAATGCCTGCGGGATCTGTGTCCCGGCGCCTGCCGCAATTTCCCCGGCGGCTACGAGTGCCTGTGCCCGCCTGGCTCCATCCGGGATGGGGATGGGCACGGCTGCAGCCCCGGAGAGGCGATGCCAAACAGTATTCCACAGAGCTCCGGCATCCCAGAGAGCTCCGGCACCATCCCACAGAGCTCCAGCATCCCACAGAGCTCCAGCATCATCCCACAGAGTTCCAGCATCCCGCAGAGCTCCAGCATAATCCCACAGAGCTCCAGCATCATCCCACAGAGCTCCAGCATCCCGCAGAGCTCCAGCATCACCCCGCAGAGCACCAGCAGCATCCCAGGCACCCCATGGACCACGAGCATCCCGCGGACTCCGGGGATGCCCACCGCGGGATTGGGAGGCGGCTCGGACGAGCACAGCGCCGACGGCCCCCGGCTACTGCTCTACTACATCGTGGGCAGCCTGGTGGCCATCCTGCTCCTGCTGGCGTTCGCCCTGGCGCTCGTGGCTTGCAGGAAAAGGGCGGCCAAGAGGGAGAAGCCGCCGGCCAAAAGCGCGGCCGATAATTATTGCTGGGTGCCCGAGCAGCCCGAGAGCCGCGGGGAGCGCAGGTAGGAGGGGGTGAAAAATCCCGATAAAAGGGTGGGGAGGGAATGTTTTGTGCCCCAAGTGAGCTCCTCGGGCTGCTCCGGTGGGATTTGCAGCCCTGCTGCTCCAGGGGTTAACGGGAGAGGGGATGGGGTGGGATTTGTCTCCTCAGCTCCGCTCCCAAAGGCGAATTGGGAATGATTGGATCGCGTTCCTAAAGGGAAACTGCTCGCTGGGAATTCTCCTGCACTGCTCCCCCTGCTCGTGGCTGCATTCCAGCCTGGGATTTGCCTTGGAAAAGGGTTTGAAGTCGGGATGGAAAAGGGTTTGACGTGGGGATGTGCCTCAGCAGAGCTCCAACAGGCCCCTGCAGGCACAACCAGGGTGGGGTTTAAGGGTTATTTTTGGGGTTTTATTCAAAGTCTGTCTCCTGAAACCAGGGAAAAACTGCTCAGCACGGAGCCAAGGGGTGGCATAAAGGTAGGAAAAGCTGTGTTTGGAATAACCACCTCCTCATTTCCAGAGTATCCTGCCTAAATCCTCTTCTAAACAGAGAAAACAATGCTCTCCTTCCCATCAGCCGCATGGGAGGCTGGGCTTTTCCTGTTGGATCTTTTTTTTTTTTTGGGGGAAGGATCCTTCCTGGCTCCAGGCTGAGTGTGTTTTCCCCTCTTTCCACGTGTGAGGAACACGCTGGAATCGGAATATTTGCTGATAACTCTGTGTAAAACTCATAAATCCCCCAAAGCTCTCCATACCAAGTTGCTCCCTAGGTACTTCCCAAAATTCCTTGAGCATCTTCCAGCCATTCCAGCAGAAATTCTCCCAAAAACCCTGAGGGGCACATCCAGCAGCACCTCCTCCGTGGTTTATCCATGCTCTGTAGGGCTGGAAAAAGATCAGCCACGAGATTTGAAGGGTTCTGAAGTTTCTGTTGGAATTGTTTGGTCCCTGGAGCTGAATTGCTCAGGGAATGGGGATGGAACACAAAGGAGTTTGTGGTGGGCAGGGAGCTGCATCCTGTCATTCCATGTGCCAAGGAAAACCCTTTCCTGCTTTTTTTTCTTGTCTTGGGGCTCCATTGTGAGCTGCAAACAGGAAAATGGAGCTGATAGGAATGTTCTCCATGTGCTGCCCGGGTTGGGAGAAAGGGGGAGGAAGGCAGCAGCAGGATTCTTGGAAATGCTGCCGAAAATTCCCAAATCCCAAGCCAGCAGAACATCGGGAGTAGCTGGATCAATGAAAGAAATTAATTACCCCATGCAATTATGCTGGCTTGGGATCTGTGGGAAGTGACAGCCTTGGGGTTTTTTTATGAGATATAAAAAGGAAAAAATGAAGGGTGAGGGTGGGAATCAGAGCTGGGAAAAACCTGAGGTGTGCTGTTTATTCCCAAAAAATCACCATCCCGAGTTCTGTTACAGCCTCTGTGTATTCCAGTGGGGAGTGATGGTGGATCTGGGGGAAGGCAGGAATTTGTGCCAAGGTTTAGGTTGGATCCTCCCTCCTGCTGCAATTCCACCTGGATCCAACCTCATGTCTCTCATTTTCCTGCCACACCTTGATCCTTGGCCTCCTTAATCCAGGGACTGGTGAATCCCACAGTTTGGAGCAGGATAATTTGGTGCTGTGTTTTCCACATGTTCATCCTGCTCCTTGGAGTTTTTTGTCATGGATGAGTGTTTTGTTTTGGATTTATAGCATAAAGTTATCCCAACACCTCTCTCCGGGTGAAATTCCAAGAAAACCTGAACAAATAAGTGTTTGCAGTGTGTTTTAATAAAGATATTCCTAAAAATCCGTGGTCTGGTGCTGCTAATCCTTGTGTTCCCCGTGGTGGGTGGGTGGTGATCCCAAATCCTTTCCTGGGGCTTACCCCAGGATTTCCTCAGCCTTTCCCAGGATTTGTGGTCCTGGGCAGGGGCCATTCCCTTCATCCCTGCTGAGGCCATGAGGTGGGAGCATTGGGATGGGCTGTGTTGGATCCTAAGACCACAAGGAAGGTCCTAAAGCCATAAAATGGTCCCAAAGCCACAAGCAAGGCCCTAAAGGCAGGAGGAAGAGCCCAAGTCCATGAGCCAGACCCTAATGCCATGACCAAGTTCCCAAAAGCACGAGGAAAGCCCACGAGGAAGGACCTCAACCCACGGGCAAGGTCCTGAGACTGTGACTAAGTTCCTAAAACTGTGAGCGAGGCCCCAGTCCCATGACCATGTTCTCAATCCCACAGCCAAGGTCCTGATTCCATGGCAAGGGTCCCAATCCCACAACAAAGTCCCAATCCTATAACCAAGGTCCCAATCCCATAACCAAGTTCCCAATCCCATAACCAAGGTTCCAATCCCACAACAAAGTCCCAATCCCATAACTAAGGTCCTGATTCCATGGCAAGGGTCCCAATCCCACAACAAAGTCCCAATCCCATAACTAAGGTCCTGATTCCATGGCCAGGGTCCTAATCCTATAACCAAGGTCCCAATCCCATAACCAAGGTCCCAATCCCATGGCCAGGGTCCCAATCCCATAACCAACGTTCCAATCCTATAACCAAGGTCCCAACCCACAACCAAGGTTCCAATCCTATAGCCAATGTTCCAATCCCATGGCCAGGGTCCTGTTTCCATGGCCAAGGCCCCAGTCCCATGACCAAGGTCCCAATCCCATGACCAAGGTCCAAACCCCATGGCCAAGATCCCAAATCCATGAGCAAGGTTCCAATCCCATGGCCAAGGTCCCAATCCCATGGCCATGGTCCCAATCCTATAACCAAGGTCCCAATCCCATGGTCAGGGTCCCAATCCCATGACCAAGGTCCCAATCCCATAACCAAGGTCTTGATTCCACGGCCAAGGTTCCAATCCCATAACCAAGGTTCCAATCCCACAACCAAGGTTCCAATGCTATAACCCAGGTCCCAATCCCATGGCCAAGGTCCCAATCCCATGACCAAGACCCCAAATCCATGAGCAAGGTTGCAATCCTATAACCAAGGTCCCAATCCCATGATCAAGGTCCTAATTCCATGACCAAGATCCCAAATCCATGAGCAAGGTTCCAATCCCATGGCCAAGGTCCCAATCCCACAACCAAGGTTCCAATGCTATAACCCAGGTGCCAATCCCATAACCAAGGTCCCAATCCCATGGCCAGGGTCCCAATCCCATGGCCAAGACCCCAAATCCACGAGCAGCCCCTTTGATTTCAGCACCGCTGCGCCCAAGGGCTTTTTTGGGATCCAATAATAGGATCGCCCTCTTTTAGATCCTATTATCCCCTGATATTTCATCTGATTTTACATTCCACCGCTTTCCATTCCCTCCTGGACAGCTGCCAGCATTCCAACGGAGCGACCTCATCCCAAAAACCCTGCCAAGGAGCCAAAAAATTCCCCCCTGTTGACACCAAATCCCGGATCCGGGGGGTCAGACCGAGCAGGGTGACGGGGCCGGGCTGAGTCAGAGGCGAAGGGAAAGGCAGGGAAAACATGATGAATGGGCTTGGGGAAGAGGAAAAGCAGCCTGTCAGCAGGAAGGGCAGTGCTGGCACCCTGACTCAGTGGGATAAAGGGAATTATGGGGCTGGTGAATCCCATTCCCCATTATCTTTTAGGGCCGAGCGTTGTCTGTGGGGCAAGGCCAGCGCAGAGGGATCATTGTTTGGGAAGGCTCTGTTTTTTCCTGGAGAAAAACCTTGACAAGGAATTTTTTTATCTGGGTTTGCAGTCACTGGCAAAACAAAAAAAAAAAAACCAAACAAAACAACAAAAGCCATCAGGATCATTATTAGGTTTTTTTTTTCCTTTCTTCACCACACTCTGTTTTCTTTCTTTTCCTGTGGTTTTTTTTTTTTTTTTCCTCCTTTCCTTGGTGGTTTTCTCCAGAGAACAGAAGCAGAAGTAAAAGAAGAAGTGGAATAAGAACTGGAAATTAAGTGAAAATTGCAGGAGCAACAGGGGTTCCTAAAGCCAGGAAAGGTCAGAGTTATCCAACCCTCCAGAAAATTCCTGGAATGATCCTGCTCGGAGAAACTCTTTGTTCCAAGCTCCCCCATGGACACTTTCTCCTTGAGGCTCATCCCTGCTGCTGGAATAAAATCCCATGGACATTTCCATTTTTGTGGCAGATCTGAAACGTCCCATGAGATTAAATGAGAGTTAATTATTAATTATTACAATATTATTATTATCATTATTATTACTATTCCTCCCAACTTCCCTTTTCCCCACAGCCTCACAGGGTTTATGGGAAACACCCAGGGTTGTGAGAGGACAAAACAAACCCCGGGGGTTTAAAAAGGACAAAGTTCAGTAAAGTTCAATGAAGTTTAATAAAGTTTAATAAAGAAACTTCCTTGCCCTGATCCGAGGAAATTGGGGCTTGCTGCTCATCCCAGAGGCCGATTGCAGTGTTCAAGGCTGTTGGAATTCCATGAAAAAACAGCCGTTTGTGG
>JAOTQP010001546.1:68563-82336 GCA_026413545.1 Cichladusa arquata | reverse complement strand
TCCTTTCCTTTCCTTTCCTTTCCTTTCCTTTCCTTTCCTTTCCTTTCCTTTCCTTTCCTTTCCTTTCCTTTTCCTTTCCTTCCCCATTCCTTCCCCATTCCTTTCCCATTCCTTTTTCCTTACTCTTCCTTTCTTTTCTCTTTTCCTTTCTCTCCCTTTCGATTACTTCCCCCTTTCCTTTTTTCTTTCCCATTTCTTTCCCTTGCTTTTCCCTTTCCTCTCTTTTTTCCATCCCCCTTTTTCTTTTTCTTTTTCTTTTTCTTTTTCTTTTTTCCTTTCCCCCTTTCCCCCCTTTCTCTCCTTTTCCCACCTCATTCCAGCCGCTCCCCCTCCTCACATCCCACCTCATTCCCGCTCCACCCTCTCCACTTCCCCCCGAGCCCTTTTCCAGGGAAAATGTGGGATCATCCGGGATGAGGCTGTGCTTTGGCTCCCACCAAACGGGAATTCCCGACCCTCCACTGATTCCTGCACCTGGATCCCGGGCAAGGAGCTCTCCCTTGGGAAGGGACGTTTTTCCCCAGGAATGCTCCTACCCCTGTTGGAAAACAGCTGGAATGGAAAGGTGGGGATTTGGGAGCCCTTGGAATGTTTTCCTCATCCCTGCTCCGTGCTCCCCGCTCCCGCTCTCCCTTCCCTCTCCTTTATTTATTCAGCTAATGGACACGGGCTCGGTGGCAGCGGGAGTTGGGATAAATCGGGATTCAGCCGTGTCCTCATCCCTATTAAAGGCCAAGATTCCCATCTCCGATTGCCTCTTTGTGTCTGTGCTCGGCAGCGATACCTGGCTCACGCTCCAGTAATTCCCGACAGGAATGGGGACATGGATATGGATCCTGCTGACCCCCATGGAATCAGCAGGAAAATCCCAATGCTGATTTTCCCAGAAATCCGAGGCGTGCACGGGGGGGTTTCCCGAGGGTGAGCACAGAGGAGGAAAAATCCCATAAAAGTGATTAAAAGGGGGTTCAACCCCTTCCAAAGCTTCCCCCGCCTTGGATCCACAGTGGGAGGAAAACAGGGAAGTTTGGATGCGTGAATCCATTTTGGAATCACTCCTGGGAATGGGGGGAACAAATCCAGCAGCCCTGGGTGGAAAAAGGGGACAGAAGGTGGGAATTGCTTCCAAAGGGGTTTTCCCAGGAGTTTCTGTTCCCCTGGGTCTGATCAGAGCCATCATTCCCAAACCCATAAAATCCCTGCAGATGTCGAGACGACACACAGTTGGTTTTTTGGGAGCATCCAGAGGAAACCTCCGGTTTGGGAAGTCACCAGCTCATCCCTGATTTTCCCTTTGTTTCCCCTCCTTCCACACCCACTTCCCCATAAATTTCCAGTGTGGATTTTTAGGGAGAGAAGGAAGAAGACTGGAAAGGGCCTTTTCTGTAAGGAAAGGCAAAAATCCACTGCCTGACCGGGAGAAATTCCCATGTGGAAACATCCAAGGAATAAATCCGGCGGGAAGCAGGTGCTGGAGCAGGGCTGCCTTTCCCAGCAAGAGGATGTGAGGAGAAGGAAAAGGAGGAGAAGGAGGAGGAGGAGAAGGAATTCATCACTTGGGATGACGGGAGCTGCTGAAATGGGATCGAGCTTTCCACAGGAATAAAAACCCCGGAATGGGGTGGATCTCCTGAAGTGCCTCTTAACCTTTCCTCTACCCTGTTCCTAAAGGGAAAATAAATCCCACCAGGAGTTCTCACAAGGGGGGAAAAAAGAGAAAGGAGTGTTTTCCAGCTCTCCAAGGTGCTGGGATTCATGGAAAAGGAGGAGAGAAGGGAGAAGGGAGAGCTGGACAGGACAGGGAGCTTGCTCCAAGCTCTGGAGCATCCCATGGATGGGGCAGGAATTTCAGCTGGTTTTAAGGCAAGAATATTCTTCATCCAGCTGGAATTGGGAATATTTGGGATCAGGAATGGCTCCTGCTGGGATGAGGAGAGGAAGAAACACCTGGATGTGCAAGAGGTCGATCCCACGGGATCTTAAGCAGGAATGAGCAAGAGGGTTGGACAAGGCAAGGTCTGGGGATCAGTGGCGTTTGGGATGGGGAAGGATTTGGGATGTACCATCAGGGTTTAGGGTGTGGCAGGTTTGGGATGCAGCAGGGTTTGGGATGGGGTAGGATTTGGGATGCAGCAGAGTTTAGGGTGTGGTAGGGTTTGGGATGCAGCAGATTCGGGAAGCAGCAGGATTTGGGATGGGATGAGGTTTGGCATACGGCAGGGATTGGGATGTGGCAGGATTCGGGATGTGGCAGGATTTGGGATGCAGAAAGTCTCCAAACACCCTGGAATTCGGGGTCTCCCTCTGCTCCCAGATCCCGAGGGGCCTCGGAGCCGTATCCATGCAGATCCGGCGTATTTTTCCCGGTTACTCATTAACCGCCGTTCCTTTGACAGGATCAATATTCCAAGCAAACACTCGAGCAGCCCCACTCCTCTTCCCTCTCCTTTCCCTCGGCAAAATGATTTATTCCCGAAAATGCAGCTGCCTGGAAAAGCGGCTCCGGGGAAAGGGGAGGGGGTTGATCGGGTGGGATATGCAAAGCACATTTATTCTGGCTTTTATCTCTCCCATTCCATGTTGATCCCATCCATACAGATGGATTTGGGGCAGGTAGATAATGAAAAGTCAAGTGGGAAATTTACACAAAGGCGCCGCCGGCTCCCGCTTTTCCAGCGGCGTTGGAATTGCTTTATTCCTTCATTCCTTAAAGTGGGATTTCAAACATTTTGTGTCTAACACAAATCTGTTTAATTCCAGCCTGGAATTTTTTCTGGTGTTGATTTCCTCCTTAATTACCGAGGATATTTGGATTAAATGAGATCCTGCTCCTTCTCCCTCTGATCCATCTCCGTCTCCTTCCCGGCGTCCCCAAAGTCCTACCGGGAGCTTCCCGTGCTGCCAAAACCCCGGGATCCTCTCCCTAATTCCCTGTAAGCAGCTTTTCCTTGGGCCAGGCGCTTAATGGAGGGCATGGGATGGGAGAGCACAGCTTGGAACGAAAAAAAAAAAAAACAAAAAAAAGAAAAATCCGGAAAAAACCGGGAGAACCGTTATTAATAAACATCTCCCGGCCATTTGGAGGCCGCTCCAGCTTAAAGCAATTAATTCAGGATCCGGACATAAACTCTCCAGCTCTTTGACAGCTTGGAGCTGGAATAAAAATGCCAGTTCTCCAGGGAAAAGCTGGGATAGTTGGCTCTTTTCCGGACTGTTTGCTCATAGGCCCAGGGAGCAATCTTCCTGCGGAATGAAATGCAAGGACACAAACAACGTTCCAGGGAGAGAATGGGAGATGGGAATGAACAGTTTGAACTATTTGCTCAGCAGAAGGGCGGCCACAATGCCGGGCCCATGGATTTTCCATGGATCACCCGGCTCCTCAATCCCTTTTGTTGTGGAGCCCCGGCCTCCGGCCAGATAAGGGCACAGCTGCAGCCCTTCCCTGATTCCCTGGTTCCCTGATTCCCTTATCCCATTGAGCCAGGAAAAGCTGCCTCCCCTGGCATTCCCCAGCCAAGATCCGGGCTCTGGCCCACGGCTTTTCCATGGATCCTCAATCCCTTTTGTTGTGGAGCCCTTTCCTCCTGCCAGGTAAGAGCACGGCCCTTCCCTGATTCCATGGATCCACCAAAAGCTGGCTCAGCTGGCATTGCCAAGCCAAGCTCCAGGCTCTGGGATGGGGCTCCATGTGCCCCTGGATGGCTCATCCCACACCCTTCGGTTGGCATCGTTGGGAATGGCCAGGAAATCCTTTTGGGACAAGGAAAGGTTTTAGGGGCAGGGAAACCCTTTGGGGGCAAGGAAAACTCTTGGAGAAAACACTCTTGGAAAACAGGAAACCTCTTGTGGTGAGGAAACATTTTAGGAAGGGAAGCACTTTTGGGCAAGGAAAACCCCTTGGATAAAAGAAAACCCCTTGGGGGAAGGAAACCCTTTTTGGGCAAGGAATTCTGTCCTCATTCCAAGCAAGCTGCAGGAATGCCACATTCCAAGGGGTATTTCCAGCAGAGCTGCCAAATGCAGAATTCCGTATTTATTTAGGGCACAGTGAGCCTGGAATGTAAAAATCCTAAATATGCATTGTCCTTCCTGGGAGATCCATCTGGGAGTAAGATGGAAATACTGGGAATATCCTTGCTGGGTGTCACTGCATCCTGGCCTTCATTCCCTGAAAATCCAGGGAAACTTCTCCCTCTCCGAATCCTCGTTTTGCTCCAGGCAGGGAAATGCTGGAATTCCAAATGAATCAAGGCCAGCAGGGACGATCCATTCTGTGCCATTCCCACCTTTTTATCCTGTCGGTTCTGGGAGCTGGGAGCACCCCTGGGGTGATGCAAAGAATCCTGAAAGGATTTGAGGAGTGCAAAGGGAAAAGGTTGTGGATTCAGCAATCCCAAAACCCCATGGAATCAGTGGATGTTTTTGTGGGTTTTCCCCCTTTCCCCACTTTCTCCTGCAGAGTGGTCAGATTGGAAGGCAGGAGGCTCCTGTTTTTCCTGGGCTGCCCAGAGCTCATCCCACATATCCCTGAAATCCCAGAGCACCTGGATATTCCCGGCTGTCGTGTTGCATTGCTGGGATGGCCCATCCCAAAATCCCTCAGGAAGAGGGCTGGGCTCCTTGGTTCTATGAATTCCCGAGGAATATCCCAAGTTGGAAGGGACCAAGCCCATCCCAATTCCTATTTTAAAGGCAGATCCAACCGGATTTCCATTTGTGGGATTGTTCATCCCAAAATCCCTGAGGAAAGGGGGTTTATGCCTTTACCATGGTTGGGCTCCTTAATTCCATGATTTCCCAAGGAACCTCCCAAGCTGGAAGGGATGAGGTTCACCAAGCCTACCCCTATTCCCGTTTTGAAGGCAGATCCAGCTGGAATTCCTTTTCCGGGCTCCACCAGCTCCAGCCTCATCCCGAAATGGGGATGGGTTAATTAATGAGACGTTAAAGAGGCGGAATGACACTTCCAGGAGCTCATTCCCGAGCCACTCCGCCGGAGACAAAGGGAAGGTGCCGGGTAATTTGCGCGCCGTTCCGGGGGAATAAATTTAGGGAAGCAAATATCGTTATGCGGGATTTTAAATTAAAGTTGACACTAATGTAAATACGGCCAAGCAACTCCGTGTTTAAAAACTGGGATGAGGCTCCCGCTTTTTAATCAGCTCCTCTTAACTCCGCTGGCATTTCAAATCCAGCGGTTAAATTGGATACAAAGCCGGGAGAAGGAGCTGCCGGAGGGAGCGGCGCCTTCCCGAGGGATGCACGGCCTCAAGGGGTGGGATAAGGCAGGGAGAGGTGGCCAGGAAGCACCTGGAGGCGACCCAACATTCCCATGTCCCGTGGAGATTCCCAGCCTGCTGCTCCGGATCCTCTGGAATCCGTTGGCTTTTGGTTCTTCCCATCCGTGTCCAGCTCATCCCGACATCCAAACCCCAAAGCCAACATTCCCAGTCCTGGGGGGTTCCATCAACGCTGCTTCCAGCCTGGATCACGGAAATTATTCAGGTTAGAACTGACCCTAAAGCTGCTCTAGTTCCAATCCCCATCAAAGTTAAATCGTGGAACTGGGGGTAAAAAAAAAAATAAATCAGGGAATAAAAGCAGCAAAGCGGAGAGGAAGGAGCGTTCCCGCCTCAACTACTTCAAAGCCGGGTGATCCTGAGCTCTGGAATAACAATGGGAGCTCTGTAACCTGCCAGGACCCGGAGTCATTCCTGTTCCAGGAACAATGGATTTGGCACTGGAATTCTGCTGCCTTCCTTTCCAAGGGAATAAAGTGCCCCTGGCAGCAGTGCCAGCACCGGTTCTCTGCCACGAGATAAGGCTTTGGAATGAGGGATCGTTCCAGCACCATTCCAGCACCATCCCAGAGTTTTCCAGGTCCAGCTGGATGGACTTGGGGCCCCTCATCCCCCCCTTGCACTTCCAATATCAAATCCCACCTGAGGGGTGATAAAACCCAGCCCAAATCCATGTTTTGTCTGTGCTGAGGGTGTTCAGCTCCAATCCCGAAATAATTTTGGGAATGATGGGAATAATACTAAAAATAACCAAAATACCAGTGGAATATTAACACTAATATTAATAAAATATTTTAAAATGTAATTAATCGTTTTCTTGGAATTTTTGGACAGCCTCCATGGAATTCCTGGTATGCCAAGTTTCCTGGACAGCTGGGGCTCCCCGGGTGCAGCCCGAGGTGCAGGGGGTGCAGAGGCAATCCCTGTGGGGGTCATTTCATTCCCAGGAAATCCCAGAAACACAAGAGCTGATGGGGGAAGAGACAATTCCCACTCCCGCTCCTGGCCTCATCCCAAGATTCCAGGATTCCACCTGCTGCCCTGGCAGAGGATTTCCTATTCCTAACCCCAAATCATGGTTTGGGGTGTCAAACAGAGTCATCCAACCCCATCCTGGATATCCCAGGGGTTTTAGGGGAGAAAACACTGGGAAACTCCCTCCAAAGTGCAGGGGAAAGCCTGGGGTGGCGTGATCCCATTTTTCTGGGAAGGAAGGGGTGTCCCAGGAGCGAGTTTTTCCCTGGAGTCCTCCCCCAGCACAGGGGCTTTGTCCACAAACTCCCCCCCTCCTTCCCGAGGAGTTAAGGAGCTTCCAGACACCCATTGTCTTGGAAAATCTGATGGAAAGCAGAGGGCTCCAAGGGCTGGGAGGGGAGGGGCCACTCCAGGCACCTGGAAATGGGGATGGATGGGGCTCTTGGGTAGGTGAGACCTTTGGAGTGGGATAATGGATGGAGGGGAGCAGCCGAGAGTGGCCCTGACATCCCATTCTTTAGTGTCTCGTCTCCGCTGGGAGATGCCAGGAAGGGATTTGATGGAGGAGCAGGGAAGCTGACAGAGGCAGAGAAGTTGATGGGATTTATCCTGATTTTCTCCCCAGGCACAGCTTTCACCTGAGGGGAAAACAGGGAAGATGTTGCCTGGGGATGTTGTTGGCCGAGCCAACTTTAATCCCACGGTTTTCCTGGTTTTTGGGGAGAATTGATCCCACCATAGATGCATCCCATGGTCAGAGGTGCAGCACCTGGGGAGGGTGAAAATCCTCTGATTTAGAGGCTGGAACAAATTCCAAGTTGACCAACAGGGCACTCCTTGCGGAAAATGTTTGGAAGGGGCAAACCCACGCAGAGACACCGGTGCTCTCCCAAATTCCTTCTGCTGGGAAAACCGGGAGCCCCTGGCATGGCAGCCCCCACTGGGTGGGGTGGGTTTGGACACCTGGAGACAGACAGGAACGTTTTCCATGCCCTGGAGTGCCTCTGGAATCCCGAGATCACCCCTGAGTGAGCCGGGGATGAGGAAGAGGGTGGAATTTGGCTGGAATTGGTCGGATCCACCACCCCAAATCCCGGCTGCTGCTCCTGGTGACCCGGGAATGGCTCCAGCCAGGTATGCTGGCAATGTTTAACAACCCATCCATCTTTCCCTGCTCCCGCTCCCAGATCCCTTTGTTTGAGCCACGGGGCCCTCCAGCCTCCCCGTTGTCCCGCTTATCTCTGGGATTAATCTCCCAGAAATCCCAGTATTAACCTTAAACCCGGTTTTACCGTTCCCAGCTCGCTGGATTGGTGTTGGCTGGACCCATCCCATCATCCCCACCCCAAAATCCCGGCTCCCTCTTGCTCATCTTCCCAAAGTTTTGTTCGGGTGTGGTATCCCACATCCCACCAGGTTTTTTGGGATGCTGCACGCCCGGCGCCAGCGTGGAATATTCCCAGCGGGAATGGGAATATGAAGGGGCTGAGGCCAGCGTGGCTGGGACACAGGGAGGGAGCTGGAGCAGGTGGATGTGGGGAAGGGAGGCTGGGAATTGCTGTGCACACAGCCCTTATCTGACTGGCCGTGTTTGCCCAGCAGGAGCAGGGAGCCGGCTGATCCCGCGGGAAGGGAGCGCAGCCAGAGGCTCCCACTCCCAGAGGGGCTCCCAGCTGTTCCCCCGGCTTTTGAACAAAACCTGGGAGTGTCCTGGGGCTTAAACACCCTGGATGGACCTGCTCTCTATGGGTCCAACCGTATCCATGGTCACATCCGTGCCTTGGTCACATCCACGCCTTGGTCATATCCATACTCCAACTACATCCATGGCTTTGGTCACATCCACACCTTGGTCATATCCGTGTCTCCAATGACATCCATAATCCAACCACATCTATAATCCAGCCACATCCACACCTTGGTCACATCCATACATTAGTCACATCCATATTTCCAACCACATCCATAATCCAACCACATCCATGCCTTGGTCACATCCATAATCCAACCACATCCATGGCTTTGGTCACATCCACACTTTGTTCACATCCGTGTCTCCAGCCACATCCATAATCCAACCACATCCATAATCCAACCACATCCATAATCCAACCACATCCACACCTTGGTCACATCCATGGCTTCAGTCACATCCATGCTTTGTTCTCATCTCTGTCTCCAGCCACATCCATAATCCAACCACATCCGTACCTTGGTCACATCCACACTTTGTTCATATCCGTATCTCCAATCACATCCATAATCCAACCACATCCATGCCTTGGTCACATCCATATTTCCAACTATATCCATAATCCAGCCACATCCATACCTTGATCACATCCATGCCTTGATCACATCCATGCCTTGATCACATCCATGCTTTGTTCATATCTGTATCTCCAACCACATCCACAATCCCACCGCATCCATAATCCAACCACATCCATGCCTTGGTCACATCCATAATCCAACCACATCCATAATCCAACCACATCCATGCCTTGGTCGCATCCATATCTCCAACCATACCCATAATCCAACCACATCCATACTTTGGTCACATCCACACCTTGCTCACATCCACGACTTTGTCACATCCATATCTCCAACCACATCCATAATCCAACCACATCCATGCTTTATTCACATCCATATCTTCAACCACATCCATAATCCAACCACATCCACAACCCAACCACATCCATGCCTTGGTCACATCCATGCCTTGGTCACATCCAGACCTTGGTCCCAAGTGTCACCTCCAGGTGACATCAGCTCCTCGTCCTCCGAGCCTCTGGAATATCCTGTCTGGAAGGGATCTGCCATGAAATATCCATGGATATCCAGGATGATCCATGACTTCCTTGGCTTCCTGGGAGTGAGCCCAGCCTGTCCTTGTGGGATCCTTGTGGGATGATGCTGAGGGCACTCACAAAAAGTGGGAATGAGGGAATCTGCAGGATGCAACTGGAGTTGCCAGGATGAGACCAGGAAGGAGCTTTATTTGGGAAAAAACAGGTTCTGCCCCTCCTCTGCTCCCTCTTGGGTATACAGAAAACTTTGGGAATGTCCAGCTCCTGACTAAAATGGAGAATAATCCTGGAGGCACCAGTGGCTCCTTCCGGACTCTCCTCCATGGCACAAAGGTGTTTTTCCATCACATTAATGGAATGGAGATGCCTGGAATGTGCAGGATGGGATGTGCAGCCACATCCTGGCCATCCCAGCCTCTCTGGAGCACCCCCTGGAATTCCACATTTCCCCACAGAGGGCTCATTATCCCATTAACATCGGAGTGGCTCCGGGTCGCCGGGAATATCACCAGGAAGGGGCTGCTCCTGAGGGGGCTTCCCAGGACATTCCCAGCAGGTTGGATGCGATCCAAGGGGCAAACTGAAGGTCCTTCCCTGGAATAACCAGCAAATATCTGTCTGATTCCAGCTCCAGGGAGGAGCTTTTCCAGCCCTCCCAGACGGAGCTGTTATAGGAGTGACCAGGCTTTTCCATGGAAACCCGTTTTCCATGGCCACATCCCTCTCCCTCCCGTGGTCATCCATCCAGGGAGTCCTGAGCGTCCCGTCAGGGCAGAGTTGGAAAAAGCAGGATTTCCACCCCGCAGCTGGAAAAGCGGCCCCTTCCCTTTCCCTGCCTAATTCCGGGCGGAAACCCAGCCTAGGCTGGCAGGGGACAGAGGCTTCCCTGTTTGGGTTGGGGATGGGGATTTCTGTGGCTGAAAGTGGCTTTGTGATTTTTCCAGGAACGCTTCCTCCCCGGCTCCGGCGTGGGATGCACACGGCAAAGGGGGAAGGAGCAGGGAAAATATTTAAACAAGGATTCGGGAACCAGCTCGGAGCAGTGTTAAAATGCGCTTTTCCCTCCGAGCCTCCGGAGTTTTTTAAGGACTGGGGTTGGAGTTTTGCGGCTGGAAAAGGCTGTAATTAATCATTTGTGTTCCCAGTGTGGATGTGCTTCCAGCGGGTCCTGTTTATTTATCCCATTTATCCCGTTTATCCCATTTATCTTCTCCCTGCTGGATCAAAGAGCCTTTTAGCACCCTGGAGTTTTCCTGCAGGGAAGCTGATCCCACGCTCATTTATCCATGAGCCTGGGCAGCCCCTTTGCTGCTTCCAGCACACTCCAGCTCCACGTTCAGTGGGTTAAATCCATGGATATCCCCCGGGGCAGAGGCACATCCAGCTCCCAGTTTTTGTGGGAAGCAAGGAAAACCTTCCCTCTGGGAATTATAACTGGGAAGCTGCACCTTTCACCTGGAAGAATTGGGATATTCCCTCAGGAAAGAAGTGATAAGAGGGAATGGGCTCAGGGGAAGTTCAGTTGGATATCAGGAATTTTTGCATGGAAAGGCTGGCAGTGGGACACTGGTGGAGTCCCCATCCCTGGAAACGTCCAGGGAACACCCCTGGAATTGTCACTCAGATAAAGTGGGAAAGGGACAAAGATTGGATCTGATGATCTCCGAGGTCTTTTCCAGCTGGAATATTCCCATAATTCCGTAAGGGCTTCACACCTCATTCCAATGGAGGCTTTGGGGAGAAATCCAAAGGATCCTTCCCGCCTCCTGAGGCTCCCTCCAGCCCCCAGAGGTCTTTTCCCACCTCCAAGGTGTTGGGATTTGGCAGAAAGGAAGGAAAATCCTGCTTCCCACCTTCCTGGTGGCCAATCCCGGAGAGCCCCACCCTCCAAAGGTGCCTGGTCTCCCTTCCCAGCTGGAATCCCAAGGTGGGAAGGAGCAGCAGTGGGATCTGGAATTTGGGCTCTGCTCCCCAAGCTCTGTGCTCCCCTTGGTTTTCCAAGGTTTCAAGGAGCCAATAATCCCGAGGGATGGGAGCTGGAGGCGCAGGAGCCGCGGCGGCTCCCGGAGCGTTCCAGCCATGACGTGAGCACGGAGGCATTTCCAGAGCCTGGAGAGCCCTTGGAAGTCTGGCCTGGGGGTGGATCCGTGTTCTCCCAGGGCTGGAATCCTGGCTCTCCGGCTCTGGAGTGCTTCAAGTGGAATTCCTGGTCGGAGTTGCAAAAGAGCGGAGCCTCCCTGGGTGTTCCGACAGGTGAGGGGTTCAAAGCTCTGCGTGACCTTGGAGCTCCAATGTTTCCCTGGATTTGAGGAATTCTGCCCTGGAATTGCTGCCAGTTCAGGGTCTGATCCTTGAATTCCACCCAGCCCGGGATATTCCAGCCTGAGGCTCCTCGGGGGATGCAGCAGCTCCAGGGTTTGCTCAAAACTTGTCCAGGCACATCCCAGTTGAGCAGGGAGCTGCTGGGGAAGAATTCCAGGTTTCCCAGCTCCTTGGGTGACCTTGGGAGCTTTATCTCCGTGAGTCACCCGGAGAAAATCCTGGACATTGAAGGGAGTTTCCCCTTGGATCTGGAAAAATCGGGAGCCAGCCCCACATTCCTTTGCGGTTTTGGGGTGTGCCAGGATCAGGAGGCATCCGGGGGCAGAATTCCCTGGGCAAAAGTGGCCTCAGAACTCTTCCCAGAGGCTGAAATCCCTGGATAATTTTCCAAGAGTTTCCCCCTCTGGCATTCCAGAGACCCGCTGAATTTTCCCATCCAGCTTCCAGAGGCAGCAACAGGGGGGCCAAAAATTTGAGGAATTTTTTAATTCCTCCTTCAATTTGGGATTTGGGACCATTTCCACCTGCACTGGGAGCTGCCAGCTGGGAATATGGGGGAAATCCAGCTGGGTTTCCATCCCTGGGTGCTATAAATGGGGGGATCCAGCTGGGTTTCTGTCCCTGGGTGCCATAAATGTGGGAACAGAGCCTTGGGAAGTCCCTGGCTCAGCTCCACCTCCATCCCTGTCCTGGCAGCTCCGTGGAGGAGCTGTCAGGATTTGATGGAGTCAAGGAAAAGTTCAGGAACCTTGGAGTTTGACTGTGCCTCGGAGCTCTGGGAGCACAAATCACATTCCCAGCAGTTTTATGGGAACCCTCCTGTCCTTTGGGGGGGCTTCTGCTCCAAAGCGATTTTATGGGAGAATTCCAAGGGAGTGGAGCTGTGTTCAGTGCCCAGGGAGAATTTTCCTTCTTGCAGCCTCTGGAAAAACAGGGCCTGCCTTTGGGGAGGATCCTGCTCCAAGCTGGTGGAAAACTGATTTTATTGGAGAATTCTAAGGGAATGGAGCCACTGTTGGTGCCCAGGGAGAATTTTCCCCTTTTCCTTCTCCCTCTTTCCCACAAACCCTGGAAAAACAGGGCTCCCAAACGATTTTGTGGGAGAATTCCCAGAAAGTGGAGCCATTTTACAACTTTCCCTCCCTGTGCCCCTGGAATAACCGGGCAAACAATTTGGGAAAAGCAAAGAGGAGGAGGAAATTTGGGAGCAGCTGCATTCCTGTCCCGGTGCCCCCCAATTCCTAGGAATCCAAAAGCTCGGGGGGGGATATCCCAGCGGGTTTTTCTCCCAAAGAAAGAACGAGCTCGGAGCAGAGGGCTGGATGCTCTGCGGGAAAACTCGTGGGTGGGCGCAGGGGCGCACGGATCACCCCGGGAAGCGAATCCCGAGGGAAAAGGCAGCTCCAGGCAGGCTGCCCCTCGGTACCTGGCTCCGGGCGCCGCTGGCAAATCTGGGATATCAAAGGCCTGTCAGCCCCGGGAACGGGACAAAGGCCGGCGCATTAATGATTAACTCCGCTAAAAGCCGCGGCTTTTTCATTCCCAAGGCGCCGGGAAGCTCCGGGCCCATGTGACAATCCCGGGCATTTTGTGGCAGATTGGGAAAAGCTCGTGAGCAAACACAGGTGCTCCGGAGTCAGGGACAACCACAAACAGCCGCAGCTATTCCGGCCGAAATTAACTCCTGTGTTTGCCTCCCGTTTTTCCTGCCGGGAGATTTTTTTTCCCTGCTTTTTTTTTACTTTTTTAATTTTTTTTTTTTTTTTATTTGAGGCTTTCGGTGTTCAGGGAGAGAGAAGAAAAAGGAGTGGAAAAAAAAAAAAGGGGGAGAAAACTCCCCCCAAACGCTCCTCACGTGGAAAAAGCTGAGGGAAGTTATTAAACAGGGAAATAAAAGGCGCTCCTGTTTTGTTTTGTTTTTTTAGGAATTAGCTGGGAGATCCCAAGCAAACGCGGGCGGGATGCTGTGGGATAACCCCGGAGCGGCGGGAGGGAAAAGGGGAATTTGGGGATGTCCCCCCCACCCCGAACGCGGGTGTGACCTCGCTGCGGCTCAGCCCCAAGGTCCCTCTAGCGGCTTCCTTTGCTTCCATGAGGAATTGCCGGGTTTTTATTCCCTGTTCCAAGATTTATCCCGGCTCCCGGCCACAGCAGAAAATTGGGATCGAGTCCCAAAAGGGAACTTTGAGGTGGGAGGAGTGGTGCAAAAATCCCGGGGGCGGCCTTGGGAATGAACAGCAGCGCTGGAATAGGAATGGAATTGGGAATGGGAATGGGAATGGGGATGGTCATCTTTCCTCTTTAGTGCAAAGCTGGTCTGTCCAGGGAATACGAGCTGAAGAAAATACATGGAGCTG
>JAOTQP010001546.1:48939-62242 GCA_026413545.1 Cichladusa arquata | reverse complement strand
AAACCCTCCTATTCCCATTCCCATTCCCATTCCCATTCCCATTCCCATTCCCATTCCCATTCCCACTCCCATTCCCATTCCCATTCCCACTCCCATTCCCACTCCCATTCCCGTTCCCATTCCCACTTCCCCCACATTCCCATTCCCACTTCCCCCACATTCCCATTCCCACTTCCCTCACATTCCCATTCCCAGCCCCTCACATTCCCATTCCCTCTTCCCAGCCCCTCTCCCATCTGCTCCCAACTTTCCACCCCGGCCCTTTCCGTGCCTCCTGTTCCCTTTTTCCCGGCTTGTTTGCTTTTCCCACCGCCGGCCCCTCTCCCTTCCCACCCCGGCATTTATTGGATTTCTCCCGCTTTTTTTCTTTCTCCCTTTCCTTCACCCTTTTCCAAGCAGGAAAAAAACTCTGGGTGAACTTTTGACCCTCCTGGGTTTGGATTTTGGAAGGAATTTCGGGTGGGGTTGTGTCCCTGCTCCAACACCTGGATCCCAAATTTCCTCCTCACAGGAACTGGGCTCCAAGCACATCCAAGTGGGAAAAGAACAAGGAATCTGCTTGGAGATTCCTGGGAATGATGAATTTTTGGGGGTCTGGAAGTGAAGGAAAAGCAAAATGGAGCAGGTGGGGATGGTCTGGAATATTGGGAATGCTCCTGATTTTTAGACTTATTTCAAAACATCATTCCCAATATCCCAATATATTCCAAATTTTTCATCCAGGAAATATTTTAAAAAACATTTTTTAAATCCCAAACCCACAAAAATTAATTGAAAACTCTTCCCCCATCAACTCCAAATTAAACAAAATATCCTCCATTTTAACTTTTCACAGGAAGAAAATATTCCAAAATTCCCGAATCCTTCCAGGCACTGGATTTGACTCCAAAAAATGAGTGGGGGACAGGATTTTAAAGGCACCTGGAATTTCTGTGGGATCTGGAAATATCCCTGAAAGTGGCTTCCCACAAATCCCCAGGAATTCCTTTCCCAAATACTTAGCTGGAAATATTCAAGTAGAGCCCTGGCTTTTTGGGATGGATTTTGGGAAGCAAAGAGCAGTTCAGAGTCATTCCCAAGGATTTTTGGAGGGAGATTTTGGGAAGAGGAGTTGCCAGGGGGGTTTGTTTCTCCAGAAGAAAATTCAGGAGGAGGCACTCTGGGATTTTCTGATCCCCCCCAATCCCAGAAAAGGAGGACAAAGAGGGAAAAGGTGGAAATATTAATTTTTTCCTGGAATAGGAAGAAATCCAGGAATGTTGGGACACGGTGCTGTTTTCCTGGATTTTCCCAGTCCCAGCTCACACCTGCCACCATTCCCACCTTCCCAAGGGTGTTTTTCCCACTGAGCAAACAGCTGGATTTAACCCTGGAGTGTTTTTTTTTTTTTTTGGGATATCGAACTCTCTGGATATTCCCACCCCTCCCGAGCTCTTCAGGGAGGCCTTGGAAAAAGGGGGAATGAAATTCCATCCACTGAGCCAATCCCACTCCTCTGGATCCCCATCCCGCTCCCTCAAGGATTTTTTTTCTGTCCACAGCAACAGGGAAGCAGGAATGTTGTCCATGGTTTATGGCAGCTCCCGGGATAGGGAGCAGCTGCCCCCGGCCAGCTTGATTGGAAAAGAGGGAATGAGCCATAAATTAGGGAAAGTGGGAAGGAAAAAAGCGGGACCCTCTGGGACTCTCGTGGCTGTAGGGTCAGAATCAAAGGAAGGCTTGATTTGATCCCATAATTTCCACCGACTCCAGGTTTTTTATGGGAGCAAGGACAAGGCCGGGTGAATTCCAGCAGTCGTAATTCCAGGAGAAATACTGTACTTACACCAGGAAAAAGCTGGATAAGCTCCCGAGGCGCTCCCGCTCTCGGAGAGCGCGGATTTGGGAATTTGGGGGTGTCAGGCGCCCGTGGTTTTGTGGGAACGGGGAATTTAGGTTCCAGGTGGGCTGGGAATTCCAAAGCCACCATCCCAGGGATGTCAAGGAGACCCTCACAGCCCTTGGGATGTTCCTAAAGGGAATGAGCTGGGAAGGAAAACATCAGGAGTGGGGGTTGGAAAATTCCTACAATCTCAGATTCCCAAAGGCAACATTGGCCGCGCTCGTCCCGAGGAACTCCAAACAAAATTCCAGTGGATACACATGAAAGGGAGGGTGGTGCTGATGGAGATTCCCGGGATTTGTGGTGCTGGTGCACATTCCCAGTGCTAGGAATGCTCTTTTAGGAATAATTCTGCTCCTCCCACCTTGATCCAGGTGTCCACAGGGACACAGATGGAGTAATCCCAGAATCCCCACTCCCAACATTTATGGGATACCTCAGCTTGGGATGTGATTTTTTTTAGGGGCTGGATTCTCCCACACCCCAAGGGAGATCCAACCCCTCCTTCCCCTCATCTCCCCCAGGCACCAGCAACTCATTCCTGAAGGGAGATGATCCTGGGAAATCTCCCTTTATATTGGATAAGGAGCCTGGCATTTCAGGAAAAACACATTCCTGAAAAACATTTCAGGAAAAGCCCCATCCCTGAGGAACATCCTAATTGTCCTTGCTCCCGGGCAGTCGATAGTACCCAGCAGGCTGATCCCGAGTTTCTGGGAGCGCTTGGAATGCGCTGTTTTCCCCGGGATCAAGGAATTAAGGTTGGGGTTATTTGTATTGATTCGGGAGCCCGCGGCTCTGTCAGTCACGCTCGGATTTGCGGAGCACAAATTCCTCCTTTAAATGTCACCGCGCCTCATTCCCGCTTCCATCAATAATTCCGGAGCTGGGAGTTGTTTATTAACCCCCAGCGCTCCTCCTTCCCACATGGAATAAAAATTGGAGTTCTTTTCAGGAGGGAAAACCCTCCGGTAAAATTTTTGGGCCCTCTAGCGGCTCATGGGAATTTGGGATGGAATTTTGGGAAGCAGTATCTTTCTGGCAATGTTGGGATGGAATTTTGGGCTGTGGTTTCCTTATGGTAAAGTTTGGATGGGATTTTGGGATGCAGTTTCCTCATGGCAATGTTTGGATAATGAGAATTCGGTTGGAATTTTGGGATGCAGTTTTCTCCTGGTAATGTTTGGATAATGGGATTTTGGGATGCAGTTTCCTCACGGCAATGTATGGTTAATGGGAATTTGGGATGGAATTTTGGGATGCAGTTTCCTCCTGGTAATATTTCAATAATGGGATTTTGGGATACACATTCCTCTCAGCAATGTTTCGTTAATGGGAATTTGGATAGAATTTTGGGATGCAGTTTCCTCCTGGCAATGTTTGTTTAATGGGATTTGGGATGGAATTTTGGGAAGCAGTATCTTTCTGGCAATGTTGGGATGGAATTTTGGGATACGGTTTCCTCATGACAATGTTTGGATAATGGAAATTTGGGATGAAATTTTGGGATGCAGTTTCCTCTTAGCAATGTTTGGTAAAGGGGATTTGGGATGGAATTTTGGGATGTGATTTCCTCCTGGTAATATTTCGATAACGGGATTTTGGGATGCAGTTTCCTCCTGGTAATGTTTGGTTAATGGGATTTTGGGATGCAGTTTCCTCATGGCAATGTTTGGTTAATGGGAATTTGGGATGGAATTTTGGGATGCGGTTTCCTCCTGGTAATATTTCGATAATGAGATTTTGGGATGCAGTTTCCTCCTGGTAATGTTTGGTTAATGGGAATTTGGGATGGAGTTTTGGGATGTGATTTCCTCCTGGTAATGTTTCGATAATGGGATTTTGGGATACACGTTCCTTTCAGCAAGGTTTGGTTAATGGGAATTTGGGATGGAATTTTGGGATGCGGTTTCCTCCTGGTAATATTTCGATAATGGGATTTTGGGATGCAGTTTCCTCCTGGTAATATTTGGATAATGGGATTTAGGATGGAATTTTGGGTTGCAAGTTCCTTCTGGCAATACTTGGTTAAGGGGATTTGGGATAGAATTTTGTGATGCAGGTTCCTCCTGGTAATATTTCGATAATGGGATTTGGGGATGCAGTTTCCTCTCAGCAATGTTTGGATAATGGGAATTTGGGATGGAATTTTGGGATGTGGTTTCCTCCTGGTAATGTTTGGATAATGGGATTCTGGGATGCAGGTTCCTCCTGGCAGCGCTTAGTTAAGGGAATTTTGGGATGGCATTTTGGGATGTGATTTTCTTCTGGTAATATTTGGTTAATGGGATTTTGGGATGGAATTTTGGGACGTGATTCCCTCCTGGTAATATTTGTATAATGGGAATGCAGAGGGAAGATTCCGGCCAAGACAGCTTCATTAGGAGCCCGCTGTGCCTGGGGATTCCCTGGAAAAGCAGGAGCTGTGGAGTTGCTGCGTCACGCCGGGGCTGCCTCCCAAGATTCGGGATCAGGGCAGTATTTATGGAAGTTCTTTGGGATCCCTGGGCAAACAGCAAACATTCCCTGAGTCCTGGGCGGGCTCTTCCTTAAGCTCTGCCTCTATTTGGCCACGGGCCGTTTGTAAACTTGCTGATGATATCAGGGAGCCATTTTCCAAACAAAGTCCCGCTCCCGCCACCTCGAAATTCGGGAATATTGACACTGTGCCGGGCGCACGCTCCACAAACATTCCCGCCAAGGCCGCGGCCAAATCCAGCGGCGTTGTTTGGAAAACCTTTCCCACTCATCAGCCTCCCCTCACACGCTGGCACTGCTCAATTACCATCACTTCCAGAGCCTTAGGAAAACACCCCGCGTCCATGTAAATAGAGAGATCCGAAAACTCCCCGGAATGTTGGCTTTTCCAGACTGGAGGTGATGTTTTCCTTCGCTCCAATTTGTTCGGGAAACTAATCAGGCTGGGATAAAGCCGTGGGCAAATATGGCAGAGATTGACAGGCACATGTCAGAGTTTACACAGCCCGGCCAAGTGTACAGATCCTGCCGGGAATGCTGCGCCGGGCACCGGGAGCCTCCGGAGCCGAGGCTTCCCAGGGAGGGGGGAAAGCCCAGGGTGAGGATGCTCTGCTGCAAGCCAGGTTTTACTGAGGGGATGGGATGGGCCTGAGATGGGCTGTTCCAGCCCTGGGATGCTGCAGCTCTGCGATGCGCCAGCCTCGGGATGCTCCTGAATTCGGGTGCTCCAGCGCTGGGATTCTCCTGGATTCGGATGCTCCAGCGCTGGGATTCTCACCCCAGTCTGGGATGCAGAGAATTCCCAGGGACAGGGGAGAAAGCTGAGCATAAGGATGCTCTGCTGCTTCCCTGATTTCTCTGAGGGATCAGGGACTGGGATGCTCCTGGATTCGGATTTTCCAGCCTTGGGATGCTCCTGGATTTGGATGCTCCAGTGCTGGGATTCTCACCCCAGTCTGGAATGCAGAGGATTCCCAGGCACTGGGGAGAAAGATGAGGATGAGGATGCTCTGCTGGGATCAGGGACTGGGATGCTCCTGGATTCAGATGTGCAGCCCCAGGATGCTCCTGGATTTGGATGCCCCAACCCTGGAGTGCAGAGGTTTCCCCAGGGATGGAGTGAAAGAGGAATTATTCCAGTTTTGGCTAAATCCAGGCGGGATGGGGATGCTCTGCTGCACCCCTGGCTCTCCTGAGGGATCAGGGACACAGCACTGGGATGCTCCCACTGGGCTGCTCAGCCCCTGGGATGCTCCTGCAGCAGCTCCAGCAGCCACCTGAACTTCCCTTCCCCATCCCAGGCAGAGGAGGGAAGTGAAGCTCTTCTCTCCCAGGATTCACCCCAGCACAAGGGCAGGGCAAGAAAAAACTCGGGAAAAGCTTTGAGGCAAAGCTCAGGAAAAGGTTTTGCCACAAAACTCGCTGGAGCAAGGTCAGAGGCTGGATCCCCTTTGCTTTTCCATTGCTCAATCCCACTTGTGTGGACTCCCACTCCTGCTGGCACCTGGATCCCAAAATCCTGACTCCAGGAGGAGCAAATAAATCCCTGACGTTGCACTCCATCCCGAAAGAAAGGATTTAATGGACTTCCCCACCTTCCCTCAATCGAGCACCGCATCCCAGAGCCTGGACGTTTGCCTGGAGGGCATGGACAGGGAGCCAACTTGGAATGTGTGCCGGGGGCAGCTGGAATGAGCCCCGGGCTGCGAGCCCACGGCTCAAATCCTCGTTTTTCAGCCTTCCAGCAGCTTGGGATTGGAGCTGCTGCTGTGCTGCCCCTTCCAGCCTTCAGGACATGGGATTTGTGGGGATTCCTGGTGGAAAAGGGAGGATTTCTTGGAGCAGAGGGTGGGAATGCCACCCCCAGCTCTGGGATGTGGAGCTCCTCTCCTGCTCTTTTCCCAGGTGTTTTTTGGGGTTTTTTTTGGGATACCATAGCTCCAGGGTGCTGAGCTGGAAGTTTGGGATCCTGGCTGATCCTAAGTGCCATGGATGGGTTTTCCCATCTGGTTTTGTCTCTGGATTTCCAAGCTCAAGTCCTCTGTGACAGACACAGAGATGAGGAGATATGAAAGGAAAATTCCTTCCTTTCCCTATCCTGCTGCTCCCACAGGCTGCTCCCACCTTTCCAAAGGGACAAAGCAGCTTCTGGAAGGACTTTTAAGGAAAAGAATTGATAAATCCGGGAACTGCAGGTCCACGTGCGCCAGTGCTTATGGAGACTTATTTGGAATCCCATCGGGAATCAGGGCAGCACCTTTGGGGATGGAGGGGATCCAGTGGGAATGGGGGAGTCCTGGAAGGGATAGAGGGGTCCTGGAACAGATAGAGGGGTCCTGGAAGGAATACAGGCATCCTGGAAGGGATGGAGGGGTCCTGGAAGGGATGGAGGGGTCCTGGAACAGATAGAGGGATCCTGAAAGGAATAGAGACATCCTGGAGGGGATGAAGGGGTCCTGGAAGGGATGGAGGGATCCTGGAAGAGATAGAGGCATCCTGGAAGGGATGAAGGGGTCCTGGAAAGGATAGAGGGGTCCTGGAAGGAATAGAGGTGTCCTGGAAGAAGTAGAGGATTCCTGTGGGAATGGCGAGGTCCTGGAAGGGATAGAGGAGTCCTGGAAGGGATGGAAGGATCCTGGAGGGAATGGTGGTGTCTTGGAAGGGATTGAGGGGTCCTGGAAAGGATAGAGGGGTCCTAGAAGGAATATAGGGTTCCTGTGGGAATGGTGAGGTCCTGGAAGGGATAGAGGGATCCTGGAAGGGATGGAAGGATCCTGGATTGAATGGTGGTGTCTTGGAAGGGATTGAGGGGTCCTGGAAGGGATAGAGGGATCCTGGAAAGGATAGAGGGGTCCTGGAAGGAATAGAGGGATCCTGGAAGGAGTAGAAGGTTCCTGGTGGGAATGGTGGTGTCCTGGAAGGGATGGTGAGGGTCTGGCAGGGACAACGGGGTCTCAGCAGGCACGGGAATGTTCCAGTGGGAATAGAGGGATCCTGGCAGAGAAACCGGGATGCCTGAGGTGGTGACAGAGCTGCAGGCGGAGCGGGAGGCTGCAGCCAAGGGCACCTTGTCCAAGGGGAAAAGCAGCCTGCGGATAAATCCAGCAGGTCCGGGCTTTCAGGAGCCTTGCTGGGGATCACGGCGGCATCAATCACTGTCGGCTGCTCCCGGCTTTGTCCCGGCCCCGCTCCCGCCGGGATTCAATTAGTCATGGTCAGGGGGTGCCATTCTTGTCCCGCCATTCCCGATTGTTCCCAAAGCAAACAGCGCCGGGATGGGCTCTGTGATCCTGCCATGCCCTCGGCCGGGACACAAAGGGAAGCGCTCCGCTCCCCGCCCGCCCTTTGGAGCTTGTTTGCCAACTCCGCGCCGGGATGCGAAAATCCCGGGATTTTTCACCCCCGTAATATTTTTTTTTTTTTTTTATTTTCCACCTCGTCCTAATCGCCCATCCCTGGAATGCCGCAAATCCGTGGAATAGAATAGTGATGGGCAGCCCGGCAATTAGCCGGGAACAACCGAGCGGTGTCATTTACATCCCTGGAAAATTGTCGCTCGCGGCTGGAATGGCCTCGGGAGCCATCTGGCCACCGGGCAAGCGGCGGCTGCGAGGGCTGGGGAGCGATTTCCTGCCGGGAAGCTTTCCCGGGAATGCTGCTGGGCTCGCTAATTGCCTGGCACCTCCCCGTCTGTGCCCCCCGCCGATGGTGGCAGTGCCACCCAGGAGGAGCTTCCGAGGGGTTGTAACCCCGGTGGAACAACAACTCCGGCCTCTCCAGAGCCCATCTCGCTGCTCCCACTGGGCTGAAAATACGGAATTGACGGAGTAGCTGTGCTGCAAAGCCTGGCTTTAAGGAAGGGCTAGACCCTGGTCTAAAGTGGTCAGGGCTAAAATCTTTCCTAAGATTTTGGGCTATAGTGTCTCAGGGGTCTTTTCCCCCTGGTTTCCCAACCTTGAGGCTTGGCTTGCTGGAGGGATAAATGGATTTCCAGGCTTGGAAAACACACAACAGCAACGCAGGAGGTTTTGGTCGGCCTGAGGTGTTTAATCGGATTCCAAGCTCTTCCCTCATCGTGGAATGGTTTGGCTTGGGAGGTCACTCTCCCTTCCACTTTCCAAGATCCAAACCCTGTCCAACAATTCCAGGGATGGAGCAGCCACAGCTTCTCTGGAAAACCTTGCCAGGGCCTCCCCACCCTCTCGGGGAAGGATTTCTTCCCAATATCCCATTTAATTTTCCCCTTTTTTTCTGCTTGAACCATTGCTCCTCATCCTATCATTCCAATTCCTGATCAAGGATCCCTCTCTGATCCTGGAAATTGTGGTGTGGGGGAGGAAAATTCCTTAGGGCAGGATGAGGATGGAGAGGAGCTGCCTCTTGTGCAGAGAGAGGCAAGAAGTCGTGATGAACCTGGAATCCCGGAATTTTAAAAACCTCCAAGTTTGATCCAGCCCTGCCAACCTCAAAATTCCTGTAGGAAAATCACCACCTGACACTGCAACAAAAGGAAAAACAGGAGCCATCCCCACCATCCCATTGATATTCCTGCCTTGCCCTGCTCCTCTCCCAAACCCAAAAAAAAGGAGGGAGCAGCGGCGGCGATCCCGAAATGCCAGATGCTCCCCGGGTGTCACTCAGGGATGTCCTTTTCCATAGCGGGATTCTCCCGGCCCCTTGACAGCTTGATTTAGGGCCGCCCTCGCCTGGGGGGTTGACATGACAACTGTGGGATGTGTCGTAAATATCCCAGGAGAGGCCTGGAATTGTGGGGTGGGATTGTGCGGGGGGCATTGTCCGGCATGCGGCTGAGCCGGCGGCGGCGGTTTTGTTTGGGAAAGAAAGCGGGAAGAGTGAAAGGGAAGGCGAATAATAATGGGGAAAAAAAAGAGGGAGCTCCATTGGGAGTCGATTTGGGCTTTGGTTGTGGGGCTTGTTGGACCACACGGCATCTCCCGGTGATCCCGAATCCCATTGATAGCAATTAGGCTGGAGAGGGACTTTTGACAAGGGCAGGGAGTGATGGGATAAGCGGGATGTTGGGAAGGGATCCTTCCCTGGCAGGCTGGGGAGGCACTGAGTTATCCCAGAAAAGCTGCGGCTGCCACATCCCTGGAAGTTTTAAATCCAGGCTGGATGGGGCTTGGAGCAACCTAGTGGGAGATGTCCCTGGGAATGACACTGAGATGAGTTCAATTCCAACCCAAACCATGCCAGAATTTAAAAAAAAATATTTCCCAAAATTTTTCCAAACCGCTTTTCCAAAGAGATGGTGTTTGAGCATGGAATTTTACTGGAGCAGCAGAATTTTCTGGTCTTCACCACTCTGGGGTGAAACGCAGCAACCCGTGCTTGAAAAACACCTCAGCCCTGACACAATTCCAAGGCCTTTTCCCAGCTGGAATTTATAAAGCAGCACACACAGGTTGAGTTTGGTTTCAAATTGAAATGAGACATTCCTGAAACAAAGGAAAACTTTCCTCTCCTCTCCCTCCTTTATTCCTGCTTTTATACCCAGCAAGACAAATGACAGGCAAAAGCTCCTTCCCACTTTTTTCCTTTTCTTTTTTTCCCCCTTTTGTAATTTGGAAAAAAAAAAAAAAGAAAAAAGAAAAAAAAAGAGCCCGACTTGAAAGGAAGATGAGCCCGAGCAGCAAGGGAACAAAACCCGGCAGCGGCTCCGTGGCCGGGGGATTTCCAAATCCTGGAATGCGCCGGGGTTGCGAGGGAACAACCTCTGTCATTCCCAAAGCTTCCCGAGGTGGAGGAGCTGTGGAAAAGGGGAGAAAAGGGGAACGGTGGCAGTTAAATATGGAATATTATAGGGGAAAAGGAGCTTCAGGGTCATTGCCAGGATGAGCTGCCTCGGTCCCGGGAGGGGAGTGGAATTTCCATCCCAAAGAGAGCTTGGAGCAATCTGGGATGGCAGGAATTGCCCCTGGATGTGGTGGGGAAAATCTGGATGAGCTTTGGAGTCACCACAGTGCTGGATCAGGAGAAATCCCATCCAGAACCTCGGGCATTATCCAGGGCCTGGAATGGGGTCAGGAATCATAAACGCACCTCAAATCCTTCCATCCCTTCCCTGATCCGGGGGAAATTTCGGGATGAGTTTTGCTTGCTGTGCGTTGTTTGTCCTTGTGGACAAGTGGGATAACGGGGAGGTTTCCAGGAGGAGATGGAGCTCCGGGATTCCTGGATGTGGAATTTCCATTCTCGCTTCAGTATTTGCCCAGACTGGGATGCACTTTGTGGAGGAGTCCATGGGAAGAGGGAATCCCTTCCCAAAAATCTGGTTGGACCCACCAGCACTTCGGGAATTTCAGGAACCCAAATTTCAGGAATTTCAGATAAATAAAGGTCGTGGGTTTTTATTGTTTTTGTGGGTTTGTTTTGTTTTGTTTTGTTTTGTTTTGTTTTGTTTTGTTTTGTTTTGTTTTGTTTGTTTTTTTTTTTTTTTTTGTTTTTTTTTTTTTTTTAAGAATCTAGACTCACCAAACCAGTCTGGGTTTTTTTCCCCGTGAGGTTTGACGTCTCTCTGGGTGGGGGGGGGAAAAGGAGGATGAGGCAGGAGGGAAAAGGAGCATGACACAGGATGGGAAAAGGTGACTTTAATTGTCACCTGTGGGTCACTCTGTAGGGGTGTTTATCCCCATTTTTCCCTGGATAAACACCTCATTTCCCTCCCTGCTCCAATCCACAAATCCAAGATTTAGCTGCAATTTCAGACTGGAGGCTCTGGCTCCTAAATAATCCAACAAAAGCATCCCCAAAAATCCAACTGCAACAGCACCAGGAAGCTCCAAGCTAAAATCAAAAATCGCCCCGTTGGATCCTCCCTGCCTCACCCCGGCTGGAGCAACAAACCACCGGGATATTCCCAGAATGTCCGAAGGTTTGGGATACAGGTGGCAACATCTGCAGCTGGCCGGGGCGGGCGGGGAGAGGCCGCTGTGAATTATTTAACAGCGGTGCCATGACCTCCATTAACAATGGGAGATGCTTCCCGACCTGCGGGAAGCGCCCTGGGAAGCAGCTGGATCCAAATCAATCTACCGGGAGCCGGCCTTGAATTTATTATGGAAGCGGGGCTGGGAAGCAGCGAGAGATTTTTCCCCGGGAATTCGTGGCTAAGCCAGGCTTGAAATCAGCTCGGAAATCACTGATTTTTCGGCTTTTTTTTTTCTTTTTTCTTTTTTTTTTTTTTTTTTTTTTTTTTTTACATTTTCCTCTCTCCAGCACTCCAAGGCTTTTCCAAGCGAAACTTCCTAATCCCCCGAAGTCGCCACTAGACTTCTCGCCTCCATGGCAACCCCAAAGCATTCATGCAAGTGATTGGCCTCCAATGAATTTTAGATAAGGCGGGCTGGCAGGGAATTGATGGGATTTTAATGCAGAAGGAAGCGCGGGGAGGGAGGGGCGGCGGGTTCATATTTGAATAAAGCAAACACGGCGCACAAAGGGCTGACAGCTGTAAATGACATTGTCAGCACCGAAATTATCAGCCAGTTTACAATCTGTTTGCTCGCCGTGAACAAACACCATGTGTGTGGCATCCCGGCGCTCCAAGGAATGGCAGGAATACTTCGCGCCGCCGGCGCTGGGGCTCCAAGGGAGCCGCTGCAAAAGGAAAATTGCCTTTTCCCCCCGCTTTTCCCCGTCTTTTTTTTTTTTTTTTTTTTTTCTTTTTCTTTTAGCCGATTTGTTTTCGGCGGGTTTTTTTGCTCTGATTTTTGGGAGCATTCCCGGCTCCACCGTTCCCGGCTCCAAACCTCTCGTTTCCCAGGAAAAGCTGCATCCCAACATCTCTGGGATTCTTTTTTTCCCTTCCTTTCTTTGCTCAGCACATCCCGACCTTGGTTCCCGGGAATCTCAGCTCTGCTCCCGGGAATCTCAGCTCTATTCCCGGGATTCTCAGCCCTGTTCCCGGGAATTTCAGCTCTATTCACGGGAATCTCTGTTCTATTCCCGAGAATCTCATCCCGGGATCTTCTGGGCCTTGGCTTTGCCCCTTGGCTCAGCCGTGCCCCAAATGTCTGTGAGCAAGCACCCCAAAAATCCCGGTTTTTCTTTGGAATCAGGCTGGAAAAGTGGTGCCTCTTCCCCTCTGGATTTTTGAGTTTTAAGGACGAAAAAAAAATCCTTTTTTTTTTTTTTTTTTTTTTGGGATCAGGCTGGAAAAGTGGTGTCCTTTCCCCTCTGGGTGTGTGAGTTTAAGGGACCAAATTAATCCCGTTTTTCTTTGGATAAAAGCTGGAAAAGCACTGTCCTTCCTCCTCTGGATGTGTGAGTTTAAGGGACCAAACAAATCCTGTTTTTTCTTTGGATAAAACCTGGAAAAGCAGTGTCCCTCCCCCTCTGGAAGTGTCAGCCAAAGGCACAAGTGCAACGAGTTGTGGGGTCTCAGCCCAGCTTGATCCATAAATGCCACCATAATTTATGTTCCCTCTGGCTGAGAGGGATTTTTGGGAAGATTCCCATTATTCCCTGCATCTGTGGACCTTGGCAGAAATTCTTGCTCACGAGGTCCTTTATTCCTGGAAGATTCCTGGGAATGAGCCTCCTACAGCCCAACCTTCATCCCAAACCTGGGAATGAGCCTTGTCCAGCTGGATTTATCCCATCCCATCCTCAGCATTCCATCCCAAATATGGCAATCTTCCTCGTCCTGCTGGTTTTATTCCATCCCAAACCTTGGAATCTTCCTTGTCCTGCTGGTTTTATTCCATCCGATCCTGATCTTTCCATCCCATTCTATTCTTTCCATCCCAACCTGATCTTTCCATCCCAAACCTGAGAATCCACCTTGCCGTGACAGTTTTATTCCACCTCAAATGTGGGAATCCACCTTGCCTTGCTGGATTTATTCCTAGATAAAAATCTGTTCTACTTGTCAGTAAAGCTGTGTTTTATTTTATAGAATGTCTTATGCTGGAAGCAATG
>JAOTQP010001546.1:0-16277 GCA_026413545.1 Cichladusa arquata | reverse complement strand
TATAATATAATATAATATAATATAATGAATAAATAATAAATAATATAAATAAATAAATAATAAATAAATAATAATAGAATAAATTCTAATAATTATAGTTATAATTATAAATAAAGAGCCAATAAATTTCCCCATGCTTTGAGCTTCTCCAGCATGGAATATCTGGGATCAAACCATCCCAAAGCCCAGCCCCATTGGAATTTTCCCCCTTCAGCCTCAGTTCATCAAAAGCCTCTGCGGTTCCTTCTCCTCCTCCTAATGAAGGTGGAAATGTCCACGGCGAGGGGAATTTATGGATGAAGGAATTCCAGTGGCCATCATTCCATAATAAGGCTGACAGCCCCTTAAAATATTGCCCAAAAAACCCTGGAAAAGGCTCCAGCAGCTCCCTGGAAGGTGACCCAAATATTTTATGGAGTGGGCTCTGACGACCTTCCCTTATTTATGAATTTTTAAATGAGCGGGATCTGTTTAAAGGGGGAGGAAAAAAAACCTGGGATATGAAAAAAAAAAAAACAACCCAAACCAACTTCAGATGGCGACTTTAACCTCCCGTAGATTAAAAACCATTCCATCTTTTTATCCAAATTCCAATAAAAATCCTGTCTCCCGTGGATTTAGGGGCTGCTTCCAATGCCACTTAAAAGCTGATTATTTTCAGGGCAGGTTTTGCACTCCAAAGCTTTTTTTTTTTTTTTTTTTCCCCCCCAGTTATTTTTAAAATCCGTTTTAAAGGATAAAAATTTCTTTGGGAGATGTTTGGGACTGGGATAATTTTGCCCAGGAAAACTGAGGGAATTTTGATTTTAATTTTCCATCCACCTCCCACTCTCTCAGCTTGCTCCAAGCCCCATCCAACCTTGGAAAATTCCAGGGATGGGGCAGCCACGGCTAAATCCAGCTGTTTGGAATCTCCCTTTGCCCCAAAGCAACCCAAAGTTATCGGGAATGGGGAAAATCCTAAAATATTGGGATAAACCAAGCCAGTGATATCCAGATTCCTCCTCTGCCCATTCCAGAAACCACCATTCCAGCAGCTCCAGGCAGGAATTCCGCAGCAGAAATGAGGGAAAAACTCTGCTTTTCCATCCAGGAGAGCATTTAAGGAATATTTTACATCAAAGCCCCTTCATTCCTGTCTGGAGGGGTTATAAATGGGACAATCCCTCCTCGGGATGGAGCCCTTCAAACACCACAACATCAATATCCCGGCCCCTGCAAATCCAAGGAATATTTCTCCACGTCCACATCCCATTAATCACTCGGAAAGCCATTTATGGACCCAAATTACCAAGTGCCAAAACGCCCCTGACAGGGAGGGAAATTTATTCCTCTGCTTTATTAATGTTCTATTTATTATTAGAAATCCAATAAATTCTTCCCAGACTGGGAATTTTAACGGGAATTCTTCATGGTTTAGTCCCGTTTGTGCTGTGAATGCTGTGTGAAGAGGGAACAGGGAAGATAAACCTTAAAAATCCTTTTAAATCTCCTTTTTTTAGGATGTGCTTGATGGGGAAAAAAAATCCCTTTCCAGCCTGGCAGCAGGGTCGGGATCAAATACAGAGATTCTGGGACCCCGATAGGAAAATTTGGAAAGGTCTTTAGCGTAATCCTTTAATCTGTTTGCCAGGAGATCCATGGAAAATGCTTTATTTACCCGAGTAAACAGCGGCTCCCATTTCCAACGGGACGTTAAGCTGTTTGGAGAAAGGCTTGGGAGGAAATCATTCCAAGGATTTTAAAGCTTAAGGTGTCATTGTTTGGTTTGGGGTTTTTTTTTTTTGTATTCTTTCCAAGGAGATCAATTTTCAGAGGGAGCAGAATTCCCTCAAACTCACCTGAAGGGCTGAAAATCCTCAGTTACTCCACTTTGTGGGAGACCTAAGTGGGAATGGGCCAGTTTGGGAATGAGGCTGGAAGTGCCTGGGGCAGCAGCAGCTCCCGCTTTAATCCAGCTCCTCCAGCACATCCCAATTTTCGGGAGGTGCCATGATCCCCTTTAAACATTCCAGGCATGGTTATCCAGCAGTGCCTTCTCCTGAGGTTGGGATAAACCCTTCCCAGGAGCTGGAATTCTGCCCATCTCCTGAAAAACGAAGAGGGGACATTCCCACTCAACCCTTCAGGATTCCCAAACCCTGTTGGGAATGGCGAAGGGAAGAGATTTCCAGGTGAATCCCCGAGAATCTTTTGGCCACCAGATGCCCCCGCAGGTCCCGGCGGGATTCCCAGAATCCGTGGATTTTGGGAAATCTCCAGCTCCTTTTGTGCCACCCTTTCCACCGTTCTGCAGGGAGGGAGAGCGGCAGGGATTTTTTTTGGAAAGCTCCCACCTCACTGGAAGTTTTTGTGGTGAGCTGGGAATTCCCAGGAATTCCCCCGTGCCCAGGATGGTGCTGGATAAGGCTGGGGTGGAAGCAGGATAAAGGCAATGCTCCCAGCGGGTAAAGTTGAATTTTCCTCGGAATTCTGTGCTTCGGGGGTTGTCCCACACAACTATAGAAGTGAATAAAATTAGGAAATCCTTAGGAAAACACCCTCGGAGTGCTCGCTCCGAGCTTCCCTGCCTTTCCTAAATCCCCGTGGAAGGCAGCTCCCGCTCCTCTCCATGCTGCCAGTGCCTTTCCCTTCTCCAGAAATAAATCGGGATGTCTCTTGAACTCATTTGCGCTCCTCGCCGCCTTCCCTGCCTAACTCATTCCATATGCCCGCGGCTCTTTTCCACGGAGCGCCTCCGCCCGGCTTCCCTCGCTCGCTTCCAAGCTCCTCAATTTTATGAACAATTTCCGAACAATTAGAATGTGGAAAAGTCCTCCGAGGAGGATCCCTGTCCCCCAGACAAAGCCATCCCTCCCGTTCCCCGCGGAGAAATCCTGGGATGGGCAGAGCTCATAAAGCCGAGCTTTTTCCGTCTCCGCGTTCCAGGGGTCGGATCCTCCTCCCGGAATCACTTTTGGGTTATTCCGGCTCCTTTTCCCAATTAGAGCCGCTGCTTCCCTCCCCTGCTCCCTTTCTCCCCGCGTTTATCCCGACACGCGCTCGTTTCATGCTATCCCAGCTCGAGGGAAACATCGGGAGCGGAACCAATCCGCTTCTAATGGATCAAACAGCGGCCTGCCAAAAGCCGCAATTTTCCAATCAGGGTTTGGATTCGGCACCCCACGGCATCCCAACAGTTTTCCTACAGCCGCTTTCCTCTTCCCACCCCAACCAGGTCATTTTCCAATCAGCCCCATTACGCCGAATCCATTTATATTCCCCCAAAAAAACACATAATGACGGGAATTAGCCCCAAACCCCGGGGCTTTTTTTAATCCCTCGCCTGTTAAGTGGAACCACATCTATCTCCGAGCGGGAATTCTTCCGGAGCCCGATGGAAATGGATTCCAAACAATGCATTCCTATTCAAATTCTCCTCCGTTTTAATCAAAAAAAGCTTGGATTATCTGCAGCCAATATCTCCGAAGGCAGCCTGGAGTCGGGCCCCTTTGCTACCCCCCTGGTTTTTATGGAATACACGGAATATATGGAATTAATCCATCTGAATATCCAATGTGATGCCTAATGACTTTGGGATCATAACACAAGCGAGTTGTTTGCAGTCCATAAATAAAGAATGGCTTTTGCCGGGATTTCCCAAACCAAAACAGGCTTTGATTGGAAACAGGAGGCAGATCCAGCTTTTCCCTTTTTCATGGCTGAGGGAGTTTGGGCTGGAAGGATGGAGCACCCACAGGCAGTGCTCGGCAGGGCTTGTTCCCAATTCCTGCTAAACCACGGGATGATGGGAATATCTTGGCATGGAGGGATGAGATGGGCTTTAAGTCCTTTGGAATCCAACCCATTCCATGATTCCATGATCCTGTCTCCACCTGGCTGGAGCTGCTGCTGGATCTTCTCCGTCCCTGCCATGTGGTTGTTGGCAGAAATTCTGTCACCTCTCCCTGCTGGAAGATCTTTTCTCCGGGATATCTTGGAGCTCTTCTCAGTGCTGGCTGAGCTCCCTTGAAATTCCCAAATCCTGGTCTTGCATCACAATCCCTGGATTCTCTGCCGAAGATTGTCTAAAACAGGAATAAAATCTCCCTGATGATGAGGCGAAGGAATTTTCCCTGCCAGATCCCAGTCTCCATGCCTGGCTTTTCCTGGCTGGCATTCCCATCCCTCTGGGCAGTGGGAAATTCAGGAATCCTGCCTGGCTAAATCCATTTATTCCTCTGCACGCTCCTTGATTCCTGGAGATGCTGAGCCAGCTTGGCAATATTCCATTATTCCAGTAAAATTAAATATTAATTTCCCTCTAAATGCTCCATAATTTGATTTTATTAAAACTTTTACAAGGAGACAAAAGGGGGGAGGGGGGATTTTTTCCCCCATCCCAAATATTTGCCAGTAAATCCTTTACACCCCTGCAGGGTCAGGTACTCCACAAATTCCACGTAAAAAAGTAAATATTAGGGAAAGGATATAAAACTTTATTGGCACTAAAATTCCTACCCCCTTCTTTCAGGGAGCCAAATCGTGGAAGGGAGGAGAGAGGGAAATAAACCCTTTGGAAAACAGGGGGATTGCTGAGAGGACTTCCAATCGTTTCTCCTGGGAAGGTAAGAGCTGGATTTGATGGCCTGGAGCCTCAGGAGTTGAGGTGGGATTAGAGGAGAGTCAGCCCTGGGAAGGGAAATTCCTCAACTGGAGATAGGAATTTTTGTTGGAACTGGCCAAGGATCCGCTCCCACTTTTTGGTTTTTATCGGGAAAATTTGTTTCCTGGGTGAAAGAAACTCCAGCAGTGCTCCCAGAGCTCTTATTCCCACAAATCTTGAATATTGGATAATATTCCTTGCTAAAAGCTGTTACAAGGTCCTTAAACAAGTCTTTATGGCCCTTCCAGGATTTATGTACCGAGGAATCCCCGGGATGCAGATGTTTGATGTTATTCCAGATGTGTAAACCGATATTAATTGTACACATTTCCCCCTGAAAAAACAGGGATTTTTTTTTTTTCTTTTTTCCCTTTTTCCCTTGGCTCTGTAAGCAGACATCTCATAATTCCTACAGCAGGGAAAAAAAAAGGGGGATGAAAAATGTTTGTGCAGCTCGGCCTTTCCTTGGAAATGAAAATAAATGTCCCTAAATGCCATAAATTTCAATTCCTGCCAAGGCCAGAGCCCATCTCGGGACTGAATCCCGAGGAAAAATAGGAAACATTTGTTGGATCAGTCTGCTGAAAGCAGCGAGGAAATGATGTCATGGTCGGGGAAAATGAAGTTTTGGAAAAATCCAATTAATACTCCCGTCTTTGCTGGGGAAATTGGGATGGCTGGGAAGGGAGGGTGCTCCTTCATAGCAGGGTTTTCCAGGGAATGCCACTAAATCCAGAGTTTTTGGGAGGAGAACACCCATCATCATCCTCAGTCCCACCTGCTGTGGCCATGCCTGGCAGAACATTGGGATCCAGGAGTAAATCCCAAATCGCTGGGAACTGCATCCCAGCATGCTGAGCTGCAGGATTTTCCAGCCCCAAACCCATCTCTGCATCCCAAGGAAGGCAACTCAGTCCAGGATACCTCTGCCTTCCCCTGGGATTTGCCAAACATTCCGGCATCTGGAGCAAGGGGCATTCCCTTTGATTATTTCCTGATGAGATTTATTCCATTTGTTATCCTTAACGCTCTCCTTGTTTTCCCTTCTCTCCCTCTGTCCTTCTCTTTCATCCCAGAATTTCTGCCCGTTTGTCAAGCACGGGGGAAGCATCAGGGAGAGGGAAAAAAAGAGATTGGAATATGTCACCAATAAGGCTTTTTTTTCTTTCTTTTTTTTTTTTTTTTTTGGCTGCCCAAAAGTCCCCCAAAAATCCCGGGCTGATCCTGCAGCAGGGGAGTGGGAATTCTGGTGGGATCCCACCTGGAATCCTGCAGGGACTCTGGAGAAGAATCACACCGAGGCTTAGGATATTTTTTCATTTGCCAATGAAAGAAGTTCCATTAAAGAAAAAATTGAATTGCAGAAGAAAAGAGAAACTCTTCACACTTCAGGGTCAAACTCAGCTATTGATTCCAGCTCGGGAAAAGCACGGATTTCCCCTTTCTTTTTTGAGGGAATGTCAAAACATTTCACTGCAGACTGGGTAAAACATTTGACATTTCCCAAGCAAAACCTTTTGTTCTCAAAAGCGTTTGTTTATTCCCGATTTGACCCAAATTAAGGAACAAAAGAGTTCAATAATTCGGGAAAACCAAACTAAGCCCTCGGGATTGTTCAGCGTGACACAGTTGGGCTCAGAGAGTTCCCCCCCCCCCCCCAAAAAAAAAAGTTGGGATTCAAAATATGCCCGGATTTTTTGGCCAAAAAATCCAGGATGGGCTCAGCTTTTCCAAAGTTTTTGTGGTGGGGGGAGATCCCGGTGTTCCTTCCTTGGGGTGGGAATGGGGAGGGGGCCAGGAACCCTCTTGGATGGTGGGACAACACATGGAAGTGGAGAGGGAGGAGACTTGATGGGAAATTAAGGAAAAATCCTTCCCTGGGAAGGTGGGGTGGGACTGGAATGGAATTCCCAACTATCTGTGGCTGCCCCATCCCTGGAACTGTCCGAGGCCAGGTTGGAAGGGATTTGGATTTTTCCCTAAAAATTCAGCTCGGGCGCCCTGTCACCACTCCAAGATTCTGGAATTATCCTACTCTGGGATTCAGGAATTATCCTGCTCTGGCATTCAGGAGTTATCCCGCTCTGGGATTCTGAAATTATCCTGCTCTGGGATTCTGGAATTATCTCACTCCAGGATTTAGGAATTATCCCACACCAGAATTCAGGAATTATCCCACTCTGGGACTCTGGAATTATCTCACTCCAGGATTTAGGAATTATCCCACACCAGAATTCAGGAATTATCCCGCTCTGGGATTCTGGAATTATCCTGCTCTGGGATTCTGGAATTATCCCACACCAGAATTCAGGAATTATCCCACTCTGGGATTCTGGAATTATCCTGCTCCAGGATTCAGGAATTATCCTGCTCTGGGATTCAGGGATTATCCAGGCACTCCAGGGTTCAGGAATTATCCCACTCTGGAATTATGGAATTATCCCACTCTGGGATTCTGGAATTATCCCACTTTGGGATTCAGGAATTATCCCGTTCTGGGATTCAGGAATTATCCCACTCTGGGATTCTGGAATTATCTTGCTCCAGGGTTCAGGAATTATCCCACTCTGGAATTATGGAATTATCCCACGATGGGATTCTGGAATTATCCCATTCTAAGATTCAGGAATTATCCCTCTCTGGGATTCTGGAATTATCCCGTTCTGGGATTCTGGAATTATCCCTCTCTGGGATTCTGGAATTATCCCACTCTGGGATTCTGGAATTATCTTGCTCCAGGGTTCAGGAATTATCCTGCTCTGGAATTATGGAATTATCCCACTCTGGGATTCTGGAATTATCCCACATGGATCAATGGGGGAATTTAATCCCGGGAGATAACGAACCCCAGCTCCTCCCAGCACTTGTTGTTGGCATTTCTCAGGGAATTTCAAGGAATTATCTGGAGATCTGCCTCCTTCCAGGTGCTTTAATTAACTCCAGTGCTCCTGGAACACCTTAGAATCCGGGAATGGGCAGCCCATCCCAATTTTCCTCCCAGGAAATGTTTTAGGAAGCATTTCTCAGTTTTCCCTCCAAATTGGGGAGTTTGTCGGGAAGAGTTGGACCAAGTGAGTCAATACCAACAATGCTTAAATCAATTTAAACCCAAAATAATGGAAAATATTAAATTACATCGGATTAATTAATTAATTTAATATTTAAACGTAGTCTGATTTTATTCCAGTTTAATATATATCCCTATTAAAATAAATTCTGGGATTCCACCAGTTAAAATGTAAAGTGGGATGCTACCAGTTAAAACAACTGATTTTCCCCAGGATTTGTGAAAAAGTGACTTCCACAGGCACCTGGGCATGTTGATGCAAATTTCCTGCACGATTCCAGGGATTAGCTGGAATTCCTTCAGGATCCTGGCGTGGATCATCACCATCCCATCCATCCCTTCTGCTCATCCTCGATATTCTCTGATTTCCCAGCTCTGGAGGGAAGGAAATCCCCCCAGGGTTAGATCTGGGATTTGTGGGCACGTTCTGGTGCTTTGGGTCCCTCATTTCCCAGTGGGCAGAGAATTCCAGGGCTCAGGTCCTCTCCCTAGGGAAGGCTGGGGACCTTGGGGTGCCTTCCATCAGAATTTCCAGTGGATGGAGCGTGTTCTGCTCGGGAATCCATCCCCCTGGACTATCCAGCACATCCATTTTACTAACCAGGATCCAAGGAAATTTAGGAACCTGGCTTAATTTGGGAAAATCCATCCCACTTAAGCATTTTTCCATGTCCTGCCCAAGCTGGTTTCTGATTTATCAATGACCTATTTCCCATCTATCCCAGCTTTCACTCCATAAATCACATTCCTGGCTGGAGAAACGCCGGGTTTTTTGCAATCCAATAAAACAAAATTAAATAAACCCCAACCCTCATCTCTTTCTCGGTGGCTCCATATTTTCTGTGGAATATTGAACCATCACTTCCAATAGTGATGAGTCCGAGGGTTTGGGGGATGTTTCAGAGGTTGGAGCACAAAGTGAATTAAGGATTAATCTTCCCTACAAATAATCCTCCATAACTGCCTGGATTTTTTTTATCCTTGCTCCTTGTTTTTTTGGGGGGGAAGCGAGCACTGCATGGAGAGGGAGCAGCCCTTCCATTCCAGCCCTTTCCACGCAGCAGGGGAGGTTTTGAGCCTGATTTTGGGAAGAGCTCCCTGAAAAAACCAACACGAGGCTCCAATCCCTCTTCCCATTCCCAGGGGATCCCAGCCATTCTCTCCAGCGGGCTCCAGCTGGGCGGGATCATTCCAGCAAGGAAAATGAACATTTTGGGAGGTTTGTTGTTAATTTTGTCCCATCCCGAGCCATTCCCAAAGATTTTCAAAGGGGAAAAAAAAAAAATAATAAATCCTGGCTTCCCAGAGGAAACTTCCATGGATTTAATGAGCTCAAGGGTTCTCCCCATGGCTGGTTATTTATGGGGTGGTTCCATGAAGGATTGGCTAATGGATATGGAGAAATGGCTCTGGAGGAGAGTGGGATCCCTCTGCTGCTTGGAGCTGTGTGGGGATGGGATGCTGGGGTCTTTCCATCCCAAAAAACGGGGTGAGGGGGAAAAAAAGAGGGAGAAAGTTGCTGGTTTGTGGTGTCACTCCTGTGGCACCGGGAAAGGGAATGGTTTGCTGGCAAAAATTCCCAAAAAAAGCAGGATGATGGGAATGATCCAAGGCTGAATCCCACCACAGACCTGACATCATGCAAAGATCCAATGGGATAATTAAGGGAGGGATCCACGGATTCACCTGGAACACAATCCGAGCTGAAAACACTTTTACTGGGAGGTTTGCACACGGCAAGAAAAGCAGCTCAGGCTGAGGATATTGTGGAAAACTCATCCTCCAAAAGCATTTTGAAGCAATTCCAGAGGAATCAACAGCAGCATCCGAGGGGGCTCTGCCAGGCCCCAGCTGGGTGCAGAGGCTTTGAAATGGAAACAACTCAGAAATTCCTAAAATATTCCCCCCAAAAAAGAGGCATATTCACTTTTCCCCCAGCTCTGGTCTTGATTTTCCAGGCTGGAGGAGGAATGTTGTTGAATTTTATGGGAAGTGATAGTGGGACTCTCTGGAAGTGGCTGTAAAAGATAACAGATTTTGTTTTAAAGGCAGATAAAAGTTATGGGCCCGTGTTCCTTGGAGCAGGAATTTCCTTGGATACCAATAAAAACGTTGGTTATGAAGCATTTCCTGAGGAATGGCTCTAACCCCGAGTGATCCTGGTTATTTGCTGAGGAAAATGGGTTTTATCCCCAACAATAAACCTGTGGAGATTTATTAACCTGGGAAGCACATTCCAGGCTCCCATCCACTCCCAGCCCTTGGAATTAATACTGTGGATAGAGTGAAAAATCCCTCTCCTGCTCCAGAGCCATTCCCTGCAGAATGTCTCCCATAAAAGAGTTCCCTGAGCTGGATTTTCCCAATCTTTGCCTGGGTCCTTCATTCCCAAAGCCCAGGCTCTGTTTTAATGGGAATATTTCCTCTGGATCACGTTACTCTGGCACTATTCCCTGCAGGAAAAACAGGGAAAAGGCTTGGAAAAGGAATATTTGAAACAACCCATTGGTGCTGTCAAGGTGATCCCAAACCTCTTTGCCTCATCCAGAGCCTGAGCCCTCGGGAATTCCATGGAAAAATCAGTGGGAGAGGGTGAAGGGAAGAGTTAAGGTATCTCCTTTCTCCGCAGCAACAAAAGCTCAGGGAATCCCCCAAAATATTCCAGCCTCACCTTCCCTAGGATGTTTGGAATGGAGGTGGGGAAAAGCACAGGGAACCCCCAAAACATTCCAGCCCCAGCTGGGGGGCTTGGAACGGGAGCAGGGTTAACAGAGGAATTGGGATTTTGGATAAATCAGCACATTCTGCCCCTGAAAATCCTCTGGATGTGGAACGGGAGCTGGGGCAGGCTCGAGCCCGGGTTTTGTAAAGCTTGGCTCAAGTGCACAGCCCAGCCTTACGGCAGGGCAGGTAATTAGTGTTCATAATCCGTTTGTGAAGCTCAGGAGACTCCAGAGCGCGGGGCACTCCAGGAAAAAAGGGATTTTTTTATTTTTTTTTTCCTTCGGGATGCATGCGAGTGCCAGCGGAACATCTGCACCCAATCTAGGCTCTGCTCAGCCCCCAAATATTGTTGTGGTTATGGGCAATTCCCTTAAAAGCCGATCCCTTTCCAGCCCCTCGCCACTCGGGATGAAATGTTCCCTGTTCCTTTAACTCTTTTTAGGGTTGGGGCTTTTTTGAAGTTAAAATTCCACGTTCGGCATCCTCCTACACCACAGCGGCTTCCCTGCAACAAGGGAGTTTTGTTTGGGAATCTTTGTGTTTACTCAAGCCTTCCAACCCCAAAAGCAAGCCTTGAGGTGGAGAGGGATCCGTGGTGTTTGGAAAACAAAGGGATTCCTGACAGCTTTTCCATAAAAATTGGTGTTTTGACATTGCTTGGGAGACGGGAGGGAATTCAATCCCGGAGCGAGATGGAGTTTGACAGCTCTGGCTCTGGGAGCTCTGTCTGGTGTGGAATTTTTCCTGGAGGCGATTCCCAGGCTGGGTAGAACCAGGTGGCCCCACCTCATCCGCGGTGAATGAAGGAAAGGGGCAGGGAATTCCTGGAGGTGCAAAACTCCTTGGGATGAGCCCAGCAGGTGAAAAGCCGGGAATTCCTCCCATCCTTCCGTGGGCTCCCTCGGTGGTTTCTCACCTCCACCCTTCAGCCTTGCTGGAGGTCTCCAGAGCATCCCAGAAGGATGGAATTCACCCAGGATCCGGGCTGGGAATCCCTCATGGATGTGCTTCCCAACCCCACTGGCACAGGAGCCTTTGCTGCCGATTCTGGGCGCAGTGCTGGCTTTGAGGAACGTGGCTTTGGAAATCACCGGCTGCCTCCTAAACCAGCCAGGTTCCTGCCAGAGGGAATTTTATTCTCCCTTCCCAGCAGTTTTCCAGCACTATTTTTGTGTCTCCCTTTCCCCAAACCTCTGGTTTTCCAGGAGAGGCTTTGGAGCAGCCTCATCCATAACCTGACCTCGCCTGCTGTCACATTTGCATCACCTGGATGTTGACAACCATTCCCGACCTAAAAATACGGCTCTGGCAATCCAAGGAAGCCAAAAGACAAATTCCCTGCAGGAAAAGTTTGGGATTCTCCAAGGCTGCCTGTTTTCTTCCCACTTTATCCCACGGGAGCCCCAAGGAATGTGGAGCCTCCTGTCTCCTCCTGGACACAGGAAAATCTTTGGCAAAATGTGCTCCTCACTATCCCATGGGGCAGGGATACTTTAAACCTTGGGGTTTTCACTTCCCAGGGATTTTTCGTGGATTCATGAGGCTGGGCAGCTCCGGGACGAGCTCCGAGCTCCTTCCTGGCAAAGGGAGGTGTTCCCTGTGGGGAGGGGTGGTGATGTGGGGCAGAGGGAATCACAGCTCCTGAGAAATGAGCAGGGACAGTTTTAGGGCCGCTTCCCAAGGTTTAGGAGTCCAACCGTGCCCATCCATCCAGCCCAGCTCCTCTTCCTCGCATCCTCGAGGTTGGGACCGAGGGAGGCTCCAGCCAGCCCCGAAATGAAAAACGTAAATATGGAATATTGAAACCAGACCTGCTCCGCAGAGGAACTTTGACATCGCCACGAATCCGAGGAAGAAAGGGAAAACTCTGGCACAGAAATCCCGCATGACATCATTTTCTGGGATCACGGTGCCAGAACGGGGCTATCTCCGGGAGTGAAAGCGTTGCTGCTCCTTGCCAGCTCCATATAACTTTGGGATTGAAAGGACTTTGGTGTTCCTGCGGCAGGAGAAGGGATGGCAGGGAGGAGGGAGGCTTTCCCCGTGGGAATGATTAAATTCCTATCAGTAACAACGAGGAAGAAAGGGTTTGTCAGCCCCGTCGTTGATCTTCCTTCCCAATTCCTCCAAAATCCATTGGAAGCTCCTGCGAGGAGCCCCAAACCCACAGAGCTGCTTGGTGGTGGAGTGAAACTATAATTAGGGCTCAGGGAATATTTCCCTGCCATTTGTCATCCCCAGTTTTCTACAAATTATGGAGAGTTCTGTCAGAACTCCTGCAGCCATCCAGTCCCAGGGAATGGCTGATCCCACACATCCCAGAGCGATCCTTGATGCTTTCCCTGGAACCCTTCCCGTTCCAAACCTCTCCCAGCAGCTCCGGGGGAGAAAAGCCCCTTCTCCAGCGTCTGGCTGGGAAATGAGGTGGGATTTTCCCTGGCCAAGGGCTGGGAGCAGCCGAAAACTTTTGGGGAAGGTTTCCAGAGGTAAAAACCTGCTGGATTCCCCGAAAATGAAAAGAACCCTATTAAGAGGGAAGGTTATGAAGTGCCTGAGGGAGCTGGGAATCAAATTCCCGTTTCCAAGCACAACTTAAGGAGTTGTGGGCAGGTTTATAACCCTGCAAATGAGGGGGGGATTTGCAGCTTCTCCGGAGAGCCGGGCACGGATTTATCCAAGTTCCTGCACAACGAGGAGGATTTAGCTCCGTGGAACCCGAAGGATTTGCACCAATCTGACTTTGGGAATTTTAGACCGGCTCTTTTCCAGCCTTTGGCAGCTTGGGATCATCCCCAGGGTGATGAGCCTGGATGTTCCCTGATCTCCGAGGGGATCCCCCCCAGCCCCTTCCAGCTCCTCCAGCCCCAGTCCCGGGAAAGCAGATCCTGTGCTGGTGCCAAACATCTGCGAGCCCCACTCCCCCAGCCCGTTCCTACAGCAGAGGGACGGGTTTAAATCCTTGGGATTCCAATCACGCCAGGAAGGAAATCAATCTGGGCTCCACCAGCAAGTCTCCAGTAACATTCCCCATCCTGCTCCGTGCTCTCCAAAGGGTGCTAAAGATATATGGAGCAGGTAGAGCTGGTGGAAACGGTTCCAGCCTCGTTTTTTTCGAGCTTGAAAACCTCATTCCATCCGCGTTCCGAGGGACGGGATGGATTTTGACAGGACCGTGGCTGCAGAAGTGTCAGAGCTGATTGTTTCCACCCCCCTCGCTCTGCTCCCGTCAATTCCAAAGTTCTGCTCCCATCAAGTCCAATTTTCCCTGGATTCTGTCAGGGTCTCACCTCACCCTGCCTGAAAACCCCTTTTTATTTTATTTATTTTAGGGATTTTTTTTTTTTTTTTTTCGGGAGGATCTCTGCTGCCAGCAGTTTTCCCCTGAGCAGAGGTGCACGGGGCAGGCACTAAATTCCCCCAGGGATTTTCCCTGTGCTCCTGTGGCAATACGGGTCCCGAGGGTGTTTTCCCACCCAGCAAAGCTCCTCCTTTATCCCTTCTCCCCAGGCCACCATGTCCTGGACCCTAATAACAGGTGCCAGCCGATTTAGGGACTCTGGATTGGGATTTTTGGTGTCTCTGCCATCCCCAGGAATTCCGCTGGGAACAGGGAAATATTTTCAGGGTATTTAAATAGAAAATCTCTTCTCCGCTGGAAATCATGAAAATTATTTTGAATCACAGAATCATTTTGAAAATGATTTTGAGTCACACCCACGGGGTGCCCAGGAGTGGCCACCTTTGCCCTGTGGCTGTGGCCATCCCTCCCGGGTTTTGGAAGATCCATGGGAAGTTTTGGAAGGGAATAACTGAGGTGTTCGTGCAGCATCCCAGCAGGACAAGAATGGAAACTATCTGATTCCAGCCTTGCTGATCCCAGAGCCCCCAATCCCACATCCACAGGGATTATCTTGGCTTTAGCAGAGCTGAGTTTTGAGGCAGACCCGAATTTTGCCACGCTGTGTTTGGCATCTCTCTCCCTCCCTCCCTCCCACCGAGGCGCCCTCTCCGCAGAAATCCCGGCGTGTTTTCTCCTGCCAGGACCTTCCCCCCCCGCCCCGCTGCAGGACCGGCCCCTTCCCACACAATGAAGGGACCGCCGCCAGCGGCAGCGGCTGGAGGAGCCGGGGAATGCGAAACCCCATCCCGGGGACGGGAGGAGGGACACGGGGACAGCCCCCCGGGGCCAGCGGGGGTGGGGGCGAGGTGGCCACGGAGCCCCGGGGTGCGGGGGGACCGCCAATTCCAGGGGATCCCAGCGAGTCCTGGAGAAGGGACAGTGCCCACAGTTGTCACTTTTTATTAAGGTTCCTTATTATAAAATTAAAAAGTCCTGGTCCGTTTCCATGCCGGGGCAGAGGCGCTGGAAAGGGGCTGGAAAAACCTCCAGCACGGATGGATGTTCCTTGGGAAAGCCGGGATTTGGTTGGGACAGAGGCGGGGATGCTCCCGGAGGGAATCACGGCATCCGACAGTCCTCGGGAATACGGAGGGAGGAGAAAAAAAACAAAGCGAAGGGGGAGAAAATAAAATAAAATAGAATAAAAATAAAGCAGGAAGGCTGAGTCTCTTCCGTCATCCCTTCGCCATGCAGCGGAGGCAAAGTGTCCCTCCGGGAATGTCCTGGTGGGGCAGAAGTCACCTGCCCCCGCTCCGGGCTGCGGGAGCTGATCCCGGGATCCCAAAATTCCCGGGGAAGCCGCTCAGGACGAGGAGCTGGGGATAGAGATGCCATGGACGGCGCTCAGCGGCTCCGGAGCTTTCCCCGCGGGGCTGGGGGGTTTTCTGTCCACCCCTGCAGGAAAAGGGGAGAGGGAAAAGCGACAGAGCAGTCGAGCACAGGGACACCCCAAAAACCGCCCCCCCGAGCGGGCGTGGCCCCGCAGGGACAGGGACAGCGCTGGTGGCACCGCCAGGGCCGTGGAGTGACCTGGAGAGGTGGTCCCGAGCAGTCCCAGCCACGCACGGAACGCATGCCTAAAAATTCCTAAAAATTCCCTAGAACTTCCCTAAAACTTCCTTAAAACATCCCTTAAAAAAATCCCTAAAAAATCCCCTAAAAATTCACTAAATTTTCCCTAGAACTTCCCTAAAAATTCCCTTTAAAATTCCCTTAAAATTCACTAAAAATTCACTTTAAATCCCCTAAAAATTCACTAAAAAATTCACTGAAAATTCACTAAAAATTCACTGAAAATTCACTAAAAATTCCCTGAAGCCGGGGGTGTGCTGGGAAGGGGCTGTGGCAGGGAGGGGAAGGGGACAGGACCATGTCACCACTGCAGAGGGGATGAAATTTCCTGCTGAGCTCCATCCCCGCCTCAGCCCTCGGGAATTCCAGCTCCAGGATAAGCAGGGAGGGGTTTTTTTTGGGAAAATCCAGGAATCTGGGAAAGGGCTGGAATTGCCTGGCTGCTTTTCCTTGCTTCTCTCCAGCCTTTTCCCATTTTTCCCACCCGCTGCAGGTATCCCCAGCCCGCCCCATCCTTCACCCTCCAGCTCGTTTGTCGCATAATCCAAAATTTCCCTCCTCCCAGGTAAGTGGCAGAACCAGAAAACCGATCAAAAAGGGAAAAAAAAAAAAAAAAAAAAAAAAATAAAATCTAAAATAAACTTTAAGTAGAAAAATAAAAATCAGTTTAAAAACCACACGCGAAGAATCCTCACCCATAAATCAAAAACGTGCAAAGGTTTAGAGAAAGTCTGGGGACGAAACAGCTTAAAAATTGAGAAACCAGAAAATTCAGGCTCCAAATAATTTTAAATACCTCGAAAATATGGCCAGCTGTATTTCCATGCTAGAAGTAAGACTTTATTTCTCCAACCACATTCCCGCTCCTG
>JAOTQP010001535.1:1265361-1275989 GCA_026413545.1 Cichladusa arquata | reverse complement strand
GCCAATATTGTTACCTACTTAGACAGGTTGGGCTGTTGTCATGTCGCTGTTCCTTTAGATAGGGCAAGGCAGAAGAGAGCAAGCCCTTTGGTCCCTAGCAGAAAAGGGAGCTGTTGATGATTTCTCTAGTCTTTGCCAGGGCACGGCAGGAGGTGGCACTCGGTGTGCAATGATCTCTTGTGGCACACGTAGCTTGGAGATCAGTTGCAAAAGGCTGGCTCAGGCCCTGGGGTGACCGAGCTATGCCCATTGCTCTCTCGCCATGCTCTGGTTTTCTTCTTCCAGCTACCTGGTCGACGGGGAACTCTGGCTGGCGATGGAGTTCATGGACGGCGGCACGTTGTCCGATGTGCTCAGGGCAGTGCACCTGGAGGAAGGACAGATTGGCGCTGTCTGTCGGGAGGTGAGGGATCCTGCTTGTGCTTGCCCTGGCCTGCCCAGCATGGCCCTTGTCAGCTGGTGGGTAGGAACAGCAGAGATTTCTTGCTCACGGCTTTCTTTTAGAGCTTCTGTCGCAGCATGGAGAACAAGAAGGAACATCTGGAATGAGCTGCCTGCCGGTTTCCCTGCACTCCCTTGGCTCTGTTCTTGCACGCTTGCATGCTGTTTGTCTTCTGGTGCTCATGCTCGCTCGCTCGCTTGGTTTCACTTCTTTTGTCTTGTCAGCTTTTCCTCTCAACCTTTGCATGCATCCTATCTGGCTGTCCTGCATTCCTTACCCCTCTAAGCAGGCTTTCAGGTTGCAAATTTTCAAGTTCAGAGCAATGGAGATGTCCTCAGCCTCAAAGGAGAGCGTTTTAGGCCAGATGGCATTGGATTCTGGACACAGGTCTAATGTGCTGCTTCCTCCTCTGCTGCCACAAGGCTCTCAAGAAAATCTTTGCCATGACACCTCTTAGCCAAAATTCATGTGATTTTTACCAAAACCAGGAAGGGCTTTAGGAATCTCTGATGCCTTCCAAAAAGACAGATCTCTTCAAAGAGTGTTGAAGCAGCACGCTCTTTCCCTTTCTCTTTTCTCACCATGATGTTGCGCCCTGCCTCTCAACTCCATGACAGGGCTGTCAGTCTCGTGGAGCCCTTTCCTTTTCTGTAGGTTGCAATCAAGTGCTGAACTTTTCCCCTTGCCTCCGTCCTTTCTCTCTCAGTGCCTACAAGGATTGCGTTTCCTTCATTCCCGCCAAGTCATCCACAGAGACGTCAAAAGCGGCAACGTTCTTGTGGGCATGGACGGATCTGTCAAATTGGGTGGGTATCCCTGGGCAGGTGCAGCGTTGCCAGCATGTGCTCTGGGGCTGCTTTTGGATGACTGCCAGTTGCCCAGAAGTGCTGCTGGGCCAGTGTGGGGAAGGTGAGGGTGTTTTTGTGGCAGCCAATGCCTTCTTTCGCTGGCTCCGGCCCCGTGGGATCAGAGCACGGCTGCTTTTGCAGCCGGCTGCAGCGTGGTGGCCTTGCCAGGCTTGGGGTGGGCAATGCTTTTGCCCGCTTTGGCAGGGGGAGCTGCCTTTGACAGGCTTTGTTTTTCTCCTCAGCTGACTTTGGCCTCTGTGCTCAGCTCAGCCCTGAGCGCAGCAAGCGCAGCTCCAGGGTGGGCACTCCCAGCTGGATGGCACCGGAAGTGGTGAGAGGAGAAGCCTACGGCCCCAAGGTGGACATCTGGTCGCTGGGGATCATGGGGCTGGAAATGGTGGAAGGGGAAGCTCCTTACCAGAGGGAAGCCCGTCTGAGGGTAGGTGCAGCTTCTAAAGGGGGCTGCGTGTGGTGAGAGCTGTTGTGGCTAGGAAAGGAGCAGCTGCAGTGTCCTCTTCCATTTCTTGTAGGTTTTTGAACTGATAGAAAGGAACGGGCCCCCAAAACTGCGGAACCCCAGGCGCCACTCGGCTCTCCTGCGCGACTTCCTGCGGTGCTGCCTGCAGGCAGACGAGGACAGGCGCTGGTCTGCCCAGCAACTGCTGCAGGTGAGAAGAAGCAAAGCGGCCAAAGGGCCTGCGAGCTGAGGAGCCCCGCACGAAGGGATGAAGAGGAGGGTGGGCCACGTGGGCCTGGGCGAGACAGGTGCGGCACAGGAAGGCCGAGGGGCAGATGGTGCCCTCGGTCCTCTTTGTGCATCTTCCCGGGAGGCAGAGCAATCCTGCTGGAACCTGTGGTCTTGCCATGTAACAAGGAATCCTTTCTTTTTAACGTTTTTCCTCTGGGCAGCATCCATTTGTGACCTCAGGCGATCCTGCCTCCAGCCTGGCTGCTCTGATCATCTCAGCCAAGCAAGTGCAGGAAGAGTGGAGAGGAGACGCTTACGCCTGAGGAAGACTCTGTGCCCCGCCAGCTGAGAAGAGTGGAGAGGGGATGCACGCTGTTTAGGCTGAGATTCAGCCGTCCCCTAAGTTTTATAAGGAGCTCTGCCAGAGATAGGACGTTTCATGTTTTGTGATTTTTTAGTTTATCTATGTTCAGTTTAAAACTGTGATTTATTTTTTCTCCAATTAATATGTTAACAAATTAGGGAAAATTTGGAATTGCTTTGAAGGACTGTTGTCCCCAGATTGCCTGATTGATAAAGAAGTTTTTTGCTAAGAATAAAGTATTGTTAATATAGGTGCGCTCTGAGATATATTTCAAGTAAAAATGGTTGAATAGCCATAATAAAGATTATATTGTGAGAGGTAAAACTGTGGTACAGCAGAACTGGTTCATGCATGTGCTGTGAGTCCTCAGCCTGAACAGGTCGTCTGGAGGACAGAATGATGGAGATGTAGCAGTAGCTAGAGGATACTTTGTTTCAATACTTAGTTTCAGCCGGACTGGCAATAAAATTCTAAAATATCCCCAGTGATGGAAGATTCCCTTCCTTGCCACGGTATAGCTAAGCTGTACAGTCCCTGTCAGAGGCCCACAGAACATGCCTGGGGGAGCAGCTTTGCTTACCCGAACTGGGGAATGCCCATGGGCAGCTGAGAGAGACTCCCGGGTAATGTACACCAGGTAATGAGCACACGTTCAGGACAACAGCAGGAGGGAGATGTGCAGTCCTTCCCGGGCCTCTTGTCCTAAAGATGTCAGGGTGATCAGCAGGAATCACCATTTTGTTCCCACCCTCCTCGCACTATGTTGCCTGTGGGATGTAATGGCATTCTCATAGCGACATCCAGCCCTCCCTCCCTGCTTCCCATTTCCCCATTTTCACCGCAGACCCACCCCAGGGACCCTCTGGGCCAGCCTCCTCTCCCACGGGTGTGTGCAGCCACCGGGGCCTCCTGCAGAGTCCCGTTCCCACTCCGCTGCCTCCTTGGCCGCCTCCGTGCCCGGGCTGGGCCGCCGCAGCCGGTGCTGGGCACGCACACAGCACGTCACACCTGTCGGTGCCCAGCGGGATGGAGGAACCCACGGCTCGCCGCCCCGGCACTTTCCCTGCCGTGAAGCTTTGGCTCCATTTCGACTCTGTCTCCTGGGACACCCACAGCGAGCGGCTGCTCACGGGCTGGATGCTCCTTGAGTGGTGCCCACAAGCCTGATTTCCATGCCTCCCCACTCCTCCTACCTCCAAGGCTGCCTCAGCCTTCTAAACACAATTTTCCTTCGTCTAATGGCTTCTTGCGCTTTAATGTAAGCAGGAGTACATGCTTTTGATTGTCTTTATCCTAGAGTTAATAGAAATAAGTTGAAGTACTCCTATACTTTGCCATTAAAACTTGAAGCAACTGAAAAAAGTAGAGAAGCTTTCTGTGCAGCTTTTAAGTTAATTTGCAAATCTCCTTCCTCTTCACTCAGTTTCAGCATATCTGTTGATTGTCCTTGGCTGTCGTCTTTTAAGCTTCATCACTTGTCTATAGATCTGTAAAAAATCCAGGCAAATTCACTGTACTTTGTGTTTTACCTCTTTTGGAAAGGCTGAGGCCCTTGTGACCTTCTTCTGTCACCTAGACTTTGATTCCCATCCTGGCTCTGGCTAAGAGTAAGACAAATTATTTATTTATATTTATTAACTGCTAGCAAGATTTGCTAGCAAAGGTCACAGTTAGAGCTAAGCATGATGCTTCTCTCCCTCCCTTGAATAAACAAGACGCCCTTTTGTGTCTAGGCCTGGTGATTTCCAGGAGCACCTAAGCCACTGCCAAGGAGAAACATCATCTATTGCGGGGTTTGACATTGATTTTTTGACATGATCTTTGACATGAAGTGTCTTCAAGCAACATTTCTAAGCAGAGTGGGCAGTGAAGTTCAGATACTAATGAGTTGTGATTGTTTTAACTCTGTGTAACATTTGGTACAATATCACAAAACATGTTATTTTTGAGTGTTTCAGGCATTTAAAATTTAAGCTTACTTTTGTCAACACTTTTCTTTCTTCCCTTCAGAAATCTGCATGTCCAAGCACTAATTTCTTTCTCAGTTTGCTGAAGCTTTACCAGAATACAAGTTTAGTACTTTACAGTCAGCTACTGAAATAAAAAAGGAACACATGATGAAATTTCAGCTTCTGAGGGGTAGTGTATGTTGGGGTGGGGAGAAGGGGAAGAAAGGAAATTATTTGAAAATAAATTAAATTTAAGAACAGAGCCCTCATCCAATATTCCAGTATTTGAATATGAGACTAAAAAAAATATTTAATTCTTTCATGTTACAAGCTGCACAGAGGAATACTGGAACTTTTTAGCAAATTTGCCAAGGCTTGCTACTTCCTTGAGGGCCCTTGTCCTCCTGAGAATGTGATACCTTTGCTAGTATAAATCTGGCAGCTGGAAAAACACTCTTTCTTCCTTGTTTTCCCTTTACGAATTCTGTGCAGGATCTACAGGGCAATCTCTGAGAATGTACCTCTTTGGTTTTGGATTGAACAGGCCCAGCCTTAGATCATAAGATGCCTATTGTCAATATCTTGATGCTTAGGGACCAGTGTTTGCTTTGTATCATTCTGATGTAAAATGGAAGCCTTGAACTGAAAAAGTATTTAAAAGTCTTAGTGCAAATTCAGTGACTTGAAAGTTAGTGACTCCAAATACCCACTTTGCAGACACTCAGGCTTGGAAGTGCTTATTTTTACTACCTAGTCACATTTTATCTAGATGTAAGAATTTACTTATTATTATTTTTTTACAGTATATATATGAAGTAAACCTGCTAGAGAACCATACCAAATTTTCATTGGGGTAGTGTGTTTTACCTGTGACCCTACTGTACAGTGCGGACTGGAAAAAAAACCACACCTTTTGCTCTTACCTGTCAGTGTAAAAAAGCCTTCATCCTCTGTGTCCCAATACATGGACAACAGAACCTTAGCTCAAACTTAGCAAATTGACAAGTACACAAATGACTTCTTTATTCAAACCCCAATTACATTTTATATGGCTCCCGATTTTCTTTTTTTTTTCTCAGTAATTTCCCTTACAAATGTCGTGATTTGCTGTTAAAACCCATAAACGTGTACAATTACCTTTTGTGTTTAGATATGATGAATGGATAAAGGCAGACCGAAGGAAAGCATCAAAAATTAGAATAAAAGAAAATAAAGGTAGTTTCACTCCCTTTTTTTGCTCCTGTTACCCCCAACTTTGGCTTGATACATTCTTAAGCACGCCCCATTCTGCTTCCTTTTCACTGGCGTACAAATGCATGAAAGGAAAACTGACCTCCCAGCCTTTTAGAAACGAGAATTTTCCCATAAAAATTTTGGGGTTTTCACTTTTTTTTTTTTTTAATTAAATTTACGTATGACTCAATAGAAAACAAATGAGAAGAATCCATTTCATCCATGTTGGAAGCCAACTTGATGGGGTGAAATTTGGGAGCTCCCTCTGCTGATTCTGGAGAGGAAACAGGACTCGTGGGTATCCGTATGATTTTATTTCAAAGCATTTCCTTCCAAATTCTGTTTTTTTTTGTTTTTTTTTTTAACTGATATTTGGGTGTAGGTTAGGTTCCTCAGGTGTCAGGAAGAATTTTCTTCTGGCACAGCAGGCAGTGTTCCTGCAGAGAACGTGGTGGGAGCTCTGGAAGCCGTGTGCCAGGAGCAGCCCAACCGCCCAACGGCCCCAACTGCCCAACCGCCCAAAGGGCCAGCGCCCCTCGCCCTGTGCCCCTCGCCCTGCGCCCCTGCAGCACCGCCGGGCTCCCCCTCTCCTGCTCTGCTCCTGGCCAAGCTCCTGCCCGAAGCACAAAGCGCTCAGCATGGACCGCAGGAAGGTACTTGTAGAGAGGGAGAGCTTCCCTCTACACGGCGAGTGTTCAACGTGACTGTAAGAGCCGGGTAATTTTGAGATTACAGTACTGTAATTGCTCAAATGAGAAGGGGTTTTCATCTGTTCTTTCACCTAGAATAAAACTGACAGAGAGAAGGAAGAGGAGTTTTTAGTGCAAAATGTTCCACCAACTCCTGGGTCACCTTCCACTGTAGCTGTAACAGAGTACAGTAATCGTCAGTCCGCTGTCACTGTCTCTGGGAGTTTGCTACCAAATCAAGAAGAGATGCAAAGCATCACAAGCGAAACAGATGGCACAGCAGAGGCACAGAATACTGCAGGGCACGTACAAGATCTCCAGTCTGAGCGAAATATCTCTTCAAAAAGTTCTGATGCCAGTGTCAGCTCCAGTAGTGGTAATCAATCAGAGCCAGAGCACACTGAAAATGGTAAAGCAAAGGGTAAAAAGAGCTGCCTTCATCCTAAGCAACACTCATTTTACCATTGTGGATGTATCTTCATTCTGTTATAGTTTTGCTGCTGGGAAGTGAATTTTTGTAGGAAATAGTAGCCTACTGTCTACTTCAAATGTGTGGAAATGGTGTAACCATCTAGTGAATAAAATAAAACTGCCAGGAAGCTTCTTGGCCTTTTGTTAGGAATTGTGATGGTTTCAATGAGGAAAAAAAGTATATAAGAATGATGTTTATACTGGACCTGACAAGAAAGGCCCAGAACAAGCTGTAATATATTGTATAAGGAATATTTATTGTATATGAAAGTATTGAAGATGAAAGTACTTTGAGTGCCCTGCTTACAAGCAGAAGATGCTGTTTGTTGCTTAAAACTTGATTCCCTGTAAGCTATGTAATTTGGGGGAGAAAGTGCCAGTTATTGCATGTTTGGGAAACCACTGCCCCTTGTGAAGTTAATGTTCTGAAAAATGGAAATCAAGCTGATATCAAACATTGACCTCTTAGCTGAGTTTCACATTCTGGTGTGATTTTGAGATCCTGAGGCCACCAGAGAGAAGAGGATAATAAACACATCCAACACTTGTGCACATGATATCAGTGCACTGCTGTCTGCTTTTTAACTTTTGGCAAGGCTGGGTCCAAAAGCTTTTTTGTGAAAGTGATTGGCTCTTTTGCTGTTTCTCAGAAATACAGTTGTTTTCACTGTGCTGTAGTGCCTAAACAATTTTTAACACTGGGGAGGAAAATATGTCTCTGACTATACTCCTGAGATGACAGAATTGTTTTCTTCATGCAACAGATTTCAGTTACCAATTAACTGAATTTCCTCAAAATGCCCTTAAGGTGTGCTGCTATTATGATTCACCTGGAAGCGTTTTAAAAGAATGCAACAAAATATGTTTTCTTCAACAAATGTGTGAGTTGGAAGAGGTCAATAGGCAGCCTTCAATAAATATATTTCTATTGCTTTGATAATCACAATTGTACATACTTTGACAAAAACACACAGAAATGCAGGTGCTTTTTTGTTGCTGTTGTTGCTGTTATTTTTGTTTCTGTCTACTTTTTGGGATCTTTTTCCTCCTTTATAGTGTTTAGAGGCCAAAAAAACCTTCAAAATACTCAGGGAAGAGACAACTCCTCCAAAAAGCAGAAAACAGGCCTCAAAACCTCTGTGAACATGAAAAAGAAGAATAAAAGTAGTAAGTACAGCAGCTCAGTGTGAAATTAAATATGTGAAAGTACCATGCCATTTGTTTGAAATTAATATTAAAAGAGGCAAACAAGAGCTAGGACATAATAATCAGACTTGCAAAGTCTTTTAAAAAATATGTAGCTCCATAACTAGAAAGATGTGGATAATTTTGGCACCTACATGAACACATTACAGTGCCTCTTTGCCTTATTTTCTGATGCAGGCAATTTATTTATGGCTGTGATTCTAAAGCAATAAGTGCACTGCTGTCGTGATCCAGTTGGAGAGTAGAGTGGACTGTGGCTATACGAACCTTGAGCAGCTGGATCCTATTCAAGAATCTCCTTCCAGGAAGTGTGTCCCTACCCTACCTCCTTATGTTCATGCACACATGCTTTCAGTTAAATACTTGCCGTTTTTCTGAATGGATTGTGGAGCCACAGTCTGCTACTTTTATTAACCTTCTAGGTCTGTAGGACCTTGGTTCCCATAAATCCACAGAACAGATCTGAGTCTACGTGCACAACAGCTAACTGGCCGGTGTTTCCAGTGCAAGGTTTTCCTTTTCCAGCTTGCCAGAATTAGAGGGGCCCCAGTACAGACCTGTTTTATGGTCCTGTACCTGGGCACCTGTGGTGCTGTGTGCCAAGCTGCTACACCAGGATGGATTCTGTCATGTTAGAGTGAGACAGCTCCTGGTAAGCTTTGGGTTGGGTGGGAAAGTTGCTTTGTTTTGTAACAGTCTACCTTCTCACAGGAAAGTGTGGGCAAAGTGGAGAAAGGGAGTCTGATCTAAAAGAACACGATAAGCATTTGCCCAAAGGTTGCAAATGGAGTTTTCAAGTGTGTGAGTATCTTCTTTGAAACATGCCTCTTGTGGTCTTGCAATATGCTATAAGAAAGTTTTTGGAATTTTCTGGTATTGAGGATTTTTTTCCCTCTAAAATCACTCCCTCCCATCCTCAGTTTGCTTAATTTTGTCATATATCCTAATAGCTTTTCTTTCTTGCTGTTTTACTCCTTGTTCTCTGTTTCTTGCTCAGCCTCTTAGATTATTAATTTTTAAATCTTCCCCTTCCATTTTGCCTTTATGAACCAGAACCTGTTTAGTATTTCTTGTAAGAAGAAGTTTCAGTGTGTTTGTGTCAGTCAAGATAGTGATAATAAACAGCAGCTGCTGTTTCTCAGCTTCGCTGCCTGCTACCTCAAAGCACTTCGCTAAGATTTCAGTGCCTCTGCCTTCATCAAAATTCAGAAGGCTTAGGAAATGCTGCAATGCAATAATTAACAGAAATTGTTTAACTTGCAGCTGACTTGCAACATTTGAGCAGCACCGAGCGCATAACAGTTCTCCAAGCAAAAATGCAGGAAATCCGGAAACGTTACCTGCTGCTGAAAGCTGAGTTGGCTGCCATTGATCGGACAAAGCGCTTAAAGAAAAAGAAAGAGCAGGAAAGTAAGTGCTGGGAACTGAAATCTACTATTAGAGGGCTAAATTGCATGTCACGTCACTAAGGTTTTAACAAGAGCTGGGTAATCTTTAGGGAGATAAGTGATGTTAGGAGTGTGTTTATGCTTGCTTTTTTCTGAAAACACTGGATACAGTTATATCATGACCTTTAGAAGGTCCAGATCAGATACCCAGTGATGATACAAGGCGAAAAACATTAACAAGGCAATCAATCCTGTTTATGCTGTTAAGGCAGAACTATTTTATACAGGAAACTACATACAGAAAATAAACTTTTCCAAGCAATGAACAAAGTGTGGTTATTAATAACTTCTTTTTGTCAAGTTATAGATACATTTCTTGTAGCATTGCCTGAGTGCCTACTTAGAGCTTTGCACTTAGAATTAGGGATTTATTTCAAGAGTGTAAGGGAAACAATCAATAAAATGTCTCATTTTTCTGAAGCTGCCACACGTATTGCTGCAGCAAATGTTCTAGTGTGCCTTCTCCCAGGAGTATTAAAAGGATCATTTTCTCTATGTCTTGTTCATGCACACATTTAAGAGTTCACCGAATACAGGAAGAAGGACTGAAATCACAGTCATATTTTATGGCTGCAGCCATTGCAAGGGAACTCCAGCTGCTAGTTGTTGCCAGAGGAGGTACAGATTCAGTGGTGGGACAAGGTCCCATATGTGTCGACTCCCAGAGGAAAGAAAGAGAACAGCTGAGAGAAAGAGAACAGCTGACTTGCTGGTGGATCAGGAAGGAGCTCTAGTGTCCTCTGGCTGGGCTCTTGATCTGCATGGCTGGTCACCCGGGGGCTCCAAGGGGCAACAATGCCAAGAGTAGGGAAAAGAGGCTCTTTTTTTCATCACTAGGTGTTAAATGCTGAAGTCAGTATATATGTCCTCATTTTGGCCACGACAGGGTCAATCTTTTGCAGTAGCCAGGAGGAAGCATGGCTGCATTATTCCATACCACCTCACATCACTGCCAGGAGCAGGGGAAAGGGACTCTGTTCTGGAGAGGAGGCGTTCTGGTCAAGAAAGAAAATGTAGCAGAGGGAGATGTCCAATACTCTCTATTATCTGGGGCTTTTTTCCATGTGAATTGTTTCTTTTCCTTTACCCTCTGACATTAGTATCATTGCCATTACCATTTGGTTTTGTATCTCATTTCAGTTTCAAGTAAGTTGTTCTTACCTTAACCAATGACCTTTACCTTTCATGCATCCAATTCTCCTTTCCAGCATGCAATCTTCCTACAAAAACTGAATGTCAGAATAACCATTTCTAATATTAAAAATGAAAGCCAGAAAATTGAAAAAGCCC
>JAOTQP010001535.1:1238886-1253155 GCA_026413545.1 Cichladusa arquata | reverse complement strand
CAGGGGTGGAAACACAGCCCCACCATCTGCCATGGACTGATCCAGGCTGCACTGGAAAAGGGTGAGGCTCCAGAACACTTGCAGTACATCAATGATATTGTATGGGGCAACACAGCACAGGAAGTTTTTGAGAAACGAAAGAAGATAATCCAGATCCTCCTGAAGGCTGGTTTTGCCATAAACCAAAGCAAACTCAAGGCATCTGCCCAGGAAATTCAGCTTTTAGAAGTAAAATGGCAAGAGGGATGCCATCAGATTCCAATGGATGTGGTCAACAAACAAGCAGCTATGACCCCACCAACCAGCAAGAAGCAAGCACAGGTTTTCCTAGCCACCGTGGGTTTCCAGAGGATCCACGTTACAGATTATGGTCAGATTGCAAACCCTCTCTATATTGTGTGACATGGAAGAAGGTTAATTTCAAGTGAGGTACTGAACAATAACAGCTTTTGAATGAGCTAAACAGGAGATTCCTCATGCAGTAGCATTTGGACCAGCCAGGGTAGGAGCACATGTGAAAAATTTGCTCTGTACTGCAGTTGGGGAGAATGGTCCTTCCTGGAGTCTCTGGGAAAAAGTACCCAGGGAGACTTCAGGACGACCAGTGGGGTTCCAGACTCAGAGATACAAGAGATGTAAGGCCTGTTAGACTCCACCTGGAAAAGAGATCCTGGCAGCTTGAAGGGGTTTGAGCTGCTCAGAAGTGATGGGCACCAAAGCACAGCTCCTCCTGGCACCCTGACTGCCAGTGCTGGGCTGGATGTTCAAAGGAAAAGTCCCTGCCACACATCATGCCACTGATACTACATGGAGTAAATGAGTTGTGCTGATCACACAGCAAGCTCAAATGGGAAATACCCATCACCCAGGGATCTTAGAAACCAAGGAAGCCAAACATTTTGGACTATCTTCAGGTGAAGAGGACAAAAAAGGAGGGGCTGAGGAGGCCCACCATACATTCAGCTATCAGCAAAAGGAAAGCAACATGCCCTCATCATTGATGGTTCCTGCTGTATCATGGGAATAAATCAAAAAAGGGAAGCTGCTATATGTGCTACACGGTGAGTTGCAGAAGCTACTGCAGGACAAGGTGGATCAAGTCAATTTGCAGAGCTGAAAGCCATCCAGATAGCTTTAGATATTGCTGAACAAGAGGAATGGACAGCACTATACACTGACTCATAGCAAAAATCTGTAGGGGTGGCTGGATCAATGGAAAATTATAAATTAGCAGCACAGTAGTGAATCTGTCTGGGCTGCTGAAGTTTGACAAGACATCACTGCCTGGATAGAAAAGCTGGCTGTAAAATCACATCATGCAGATGCACATGCACCTGTGAGCTGGGCTACTGAAGAACATCACAACAATGGACAGGTGGATTTGACTGCCAAGATTAAAGTGTCTCAGGTGGATCTGAACTGGCAAAAAAAGGGTGAATTATTTCTGGCTCCTTGGGACCATGATGCTTCAGGTCATCAGGGAAGAGATGCCCAATACAGATGGGCTCGTGATAGAGGGGTGGATTTAACCATGGACACTATTTCCCAGATTATCCTTAACTGTGAAACATGCACTGCAATCAAGTAAGCCAAGTAAAGCCTCTGTGGTATGGGGAACAATGGTCAAAATATAAATATGGGGAGTTAGACTGCAGTCCCAAAAACCTGCCAAGGCAAGTTCTATGTGCTGACAGTGGTGGAATCAACCACTGGATGGCTGGGGATTTGCCCTGCCTGAACACCCTCTTTGGACTTGAAAAGCAAGTCCCATGGTGACATGGAACCCCAGAAAGAGCCAAGTTAGACAATGGGCCTCACAGACCCCTGGGACAGAGACATAGTATTGAGTAGGTATCATATTCCTTACCATGCATCAGCCTCTGGCCAATTTGAACAGTACACTGGACTGTCAAAAGCTGTTTGGGAGAGCCTCAGTGGGGGCGCTGAACTGGGGAGTAATATTCCTAAATCACAATATTATATCAGTGCTTACTGAATGGATAAACATTTTAACTGCTTATTTATAAATACTTATAACCTGTGTTTTCCTCTTCCTGCGCAGGGGCTGCTGCCATGTCAAGCTCTTCACCAAATGGAACGCCAGGGGAATGCAGGTGACAGCAGGACTTGCCAAATCACTTTGCACTTAATGGCTGTTGAGGACCACTCTTTTTAATCAGTATTGAAAACAAAATATGAATATCCACTAAAAGAAGCCCACAAAACCAACCAACCAACCAACCAACCAAAGACTGACTAATGTTTACAGGTTTGAATTAGACTTAAAAAGGTTACTCTGGGTTTTGAGAATCCATTAATTAGAAAAAAACTACAGTACTTTGCCAATTTTCTATAAAACATGTATTTTAAAATTTTGATTAAATACATAAGAAAGAAAACAGCTAACAAATTGTATTAAGTATTGATGTATGAAGATTGTGTTCAATCTACTTGAAGTATTTCTTCATAATGGATTAAACAGGTACATTTTTGTGTTTTCTTGTAACTGTTTTCCTGTTAAAGCAACAAATATTTCATTCATAATGCTTATTTTGAGCTTGTAGAAGAAGGCTTCAAGAGAATGTGAGCTTATAAAAGCTTACAGAAAAAAGACATTAAATATATATTAGGTTTCGCAGAAAATGGAGAGTTATGCAATATATTGTACAAATGCAAGCAAGGACCTCTGAAATAAAATGGCAGTTTTTGAATCCCTGATTTTGTTTCTAACAGTTTAATTAACCAACAATACTGTCTTCATGAAAATGACATCAAGCTGCAGAATCTGTTGATAAATTCATAATGATAATCCATTCTCTCTTCCAGCAGAAAGCAAAAGTGTGGCCCAGCATTAATGCAGCATCAGTCAAAGCAAAGCTGAATTTTCATTCCTGTTCATTATGATAGTTTGAAAATGTCATAGCAAGCTCCTGAAAGTATTTGCTGACTCCCTGTATCAACTGCCTGGAGGTCAGATTCATTGGAATTGAAACTGGAATAAATCTTCTAGTGTTCTCTGCTTACATTGTGTCTGACTGTAGTTGAATTTACCAAAATATTGCTACACCTGCAAAATGACAGGTTACTGATGAGACTGCTAAATTACAATGATATGCTTTGGAAGCATTGACTGTGTTAAGAATTACCAGTGATCTGGGACTGACAGGAGTAATTTTAATAATTTCGGTGAGGTTACTCAGAGGATACTTAGACCCAAACTAAAATGAGCAAGTATACTCAAATAGTAGGCAGAAGGGAACTTTCTCCACACTAAGACAGATAGCCAGGTAGTAGATCTAAAGATGACTGCAACCAGTGCTATCCTAAAGAAAAAGAGAAAGCAAAATAAACATAAATCTGAATAGAACCACCACTGTGCATGTCATAACCGCAGTTATTTTAAGCTGACAACTATCTTGCTCTAAACTTAAAGCCTTATTCTGTTCTCTTTTTTAAGCCTAAGGTTATTATTTTAAATTACTTACATGTGGTGGCACTCTACATAGTATTCTGGAGAAGACCAGTGTCCAGAAGAGAATTAAGCACTTGGATTTCTAGGGGAGGAAGAGCAAAAAACACCACTCCTTACTGAATAGACAAGCTTATTAGCTGCACTTCCAAAGCAACAGGCTACAGGAATAAGGAATGCAAAGCCAACGAGACCCACCTGGAATACTTTGTATTCTCAGCTGACAGACAAAAATGTTTCATCTTAGAAAGGACAGTTTGCATGCACAAACTGACTGTAGAGGGATTTCTGCAGACCTGAGTCAGGAATTAAAACGTCTTCCTAAAAGTATGTCTAAGCACTCCTTCTGGAGTGAGTGGAACCAAACACAACCGATCAAGCAAGAACTGAGGCAGTATCAAGTTGTTTGGGTTTTTTCAAGGCAACAAACTCCTGAGAGAACATGATGTTTGTGCTGTCAGTTAAAGCTGCTTTTGAACCAAGATCTACTCTTCTTTCAGAAGCATGATTGTTTCCAAAACACTGAGTGAAGTAGAAATCAAGTGTATACACTGGAACAAAACCAAAATTTTATTCAACAATACCCCAACACAGCAGTGCTGCCCTGACTAGAAATCTTCAAAGCATTCTCATTTCTTGTGAAAAGACTCAACTTACTTCTAGGAAAGAAAGTGTTTGAGGCAAATACCCACAGATGATCAATCACATCTAAGTTTAAAGAAATGTACCTTTTTTAATACATGTATTTTAAAAAAAGCTGGAGGAAGAAATGGAGACAAAGGAAAAAAAACCAAACACATTCAAGGAGTAAATGGCATAGATTGCCAGGACACAATCTAAGCACTGCAACCATAGATCATATATTCAGAACACACGATCCAGGAGCTGCACACTCCCTGGGAGAGAGGAGGCACTCAACTCCCTCTCTCTTAACAGGATTCAGCAAGAGGTTCTCACCGCTTAGTGAGCTCACACCCAGCAAGCAGAAGGCAGCTTTTCTGTTAGACTAAGCAAGGCAGAAAGATCCAGTACAGCAGCTCCTAGCAGAACCTTGCTCTTGAGCCCCCCTCTCCAACTTTCTTTCTTGTGGGGCTACGAAGACAAAGCAAGTCCTGTCCACATGAGCCCTCCTTGTCTACAGCGACAGCAAGCACCTGTGATTCCTCTCCAAAGACATTTACACACAGAAGCCAGGTGAGAGGTGTACTGTGGAGCCATAAGCTGCACTAGGAGCATGGAATCATAACAAAACAGTAATTCCTTACAGAAATTTTCCTAAAATAGCAGCTTGCAATATCTGTCACACTTTTACATCACAGGAGAACAGATGGAGACAGAAACTCCTGTTGACTCTACAATGCCTTTCCAAACTATGCAAGCAGCCACAGGCAGCTCCCAATTTGAGTACAGACAACACTATTAAGTGGCGAAAGAAGAGTCAGCACTGACACCAGTGAAAAGTTTCAGCACTAGCCTTGGGGATTTTTACCCAGAATAGGAAACAGGTCTGGTCTGGTTGGTCTGTTCTCTCACTTGTCAGATGCCTCTGCTGTAAGGAAGCCTAACTGCCAAGCAAAATGGTCCACAAGAGCTGAACCTCAAGGCCAGCAGAACCAAAGGCTGCTGAGCATCAAACAGATGCACCCAGGCTTTCTGAAGGGCTTTCAGAACTCTGCCATATGGTTTCCAGTGCCACAGCTTTTGAGCAAAACATCCAGCTCAGTATCTGCCTGTATGCCAAAGGACAGAAACATCCTGTATCATGACTTGTGTATTATACAGACTTGGGCCAGAAACAAATGCAACAGATGTAAAAAAAAATTAAGACCGATGGCAAGTGAAACACAATTGTCATTTTTGTACTCCATCAAGTAGTTATAAAATTGTCTAACACTTACATAACAGAACACAGTAGCCAACAAAGAAAAAACCTTTTATTCAGAAGAGGTTCTTGTGTCTTTACGAGAAAGTCATGATCTCAATTTACAAAGTCAACATGACCACCAGCACCTTTCCTAAAGAGTTGTGATTTGTAAAATGTCCAGGTAATCAAAGCAAGTGAACAATCCACACCCAAACACACTTCTATCCCAAAACCCCTATTTAGATTTTGCTTATGTACATAGAAAGTACATATGAATACCATGTCTTCATACTTCAGGTCCTTCTCCTCCGGGAACCAGCTATAAAAGAATAAGATATTTTTGCATTAGCGCGATAGAGTTGAGCTTTACAAACCCACACATGACAGCTCTTGCTTAACAACAAACAGTTTAGGACACGGAGACTTCATGCTAGACCACAAAAGTGGCTTTTAGACTCTTCCCAGCAGAGGAAGTCAGTTATTGCCAGAGATGCGCAAACCAAAAAGGCAGCAGGGAATAAATCAGCATAGCATCCCCTTGTGCAGGAAGCAAAGAACTGAAGAACAGACAAAGAAATACAAATGGAAAACCACAAGGAAAAAAAAAGGATTAATCACTCCTTTTAATGGTATCTTCTTCATAATCAGCTGAGCACTTCCAAAGAGAAAGAGCTTCACTGGTTTTGGGATCAAAATAAGAAAAAAGTCTAAAGCATGGACTTCCTGATATGGGAAGATATGTCCCCAAAACTTCCCAAGAAACAGGAGATCTAATGCAGAAATGTGTCTATGTCTTGCTGAAAATTCACCAGGTTCTGCTTCAAGGGCAACACCAGCCTAACTGGATGGTAGGAATTTCACCCCAAACAAGGAGTCAGAACGTATGCTGTCCCTTCAACATGCAGAACAATAACCAAAGCAGAAAAAGGCTTAGAAATTAACACAGGATGGCACCTGCTCAGACACACAATGCAGAGGTGCAAGACCAGGTAAAACAACACAATGGAAGCAATTCCTCATTCATACAGAGCCAACCTAGACTCAAATCTTCCCACTTGAGCCCTCCTTTTCCCACAAAATTAGTAATGCCCTTGTGCTGGAATCCAGGCTTTGTGGCCAGCTACGCAGACAAGATACTTGAAACTCCTTGATGTAACAAAACTGTCAGGGAAGTTCAGCTTAAAGGAGTTTGATTGTAATCAATCACCAATTGATTTACAGGCACAGAAAGTCAACACATGCAGCCCTTGATGACTCACCATAGTTATGTTATTTCCATTTAGCAGAATCTGGTCCAGCTTTGTGATTCTTCTGCCCTCAGGTGTGATCTCACTGAAGGAAATTAGAAACAGTAAGTAAGTAAGTAAGAACCAGGGACAATGGTTCCAGTTTTGACACAGAAATCTCTGCATTAAGGTGACCGTTGCTGGAACTAACAAATAAATCAGCCACACTGCAGCATGATCTTGATAAATGGAGCCCCCAGGCACAGAAAGCTAACTGGCACCTAAAAAGGCCTCTTCTACTCAGTATGTGGAGATGTGTATTCACCCTCTAAAGCTTGGCAATTTCTCGAATATGACATCATATCAACACATTTACTTTGTTATGACAAAGGAAAAATATTTAAGTTTGCTACCTTGTTGAATCTCTGCCTAGGTCTTAAGGAAGTGTAAAATCAAATTAACTACTGGGAAGTTTGCCACACAACCCATGCAAAATGAAGACTAGAAATAGGATCCCCATACAAGCATAAGCCATGCAATAGCTACTCTATGGCATGGCTGCCCTGAACAGATCATTTCATATAGTTTTAAGTCCAAGGCTAATCTAGTCAGCTGGCAAGTATTCCAAAAATGCAAAAACATTCTGCTAGCAGACCTCACATAGTATTTTGCCTCAGTGAACCAAGCATTAAACAGCAACAAGAGCCAGAAAACATACTTACAATTCTGTAACATCTTCCAGCACCATATCTGAAAATTCAGTTTCAAGGAAAATAAGATTTTATTTTCCAGATTTTCAAGTCAGAATATTTAATGTTATTTTTATTTTAAACCAGAATGTGATTTTACCTGGAAGTTGAAAATATCAGAATACAACTGATCCATACAAAAAGATTCTATTCACTGAACTCAAAACTTTCAAGAGCTATAAATTACTTAGGCCAGAGCATAAAGCAGACAGCCTTAAACTTCTATCAAAGGATACTGACAAAGTCATCAAATCCTAGAAGCGTCCCAACAATTTCTTTGTCGCTCTTCATCACGATGTGAATGCGTGAACCGATGCACTTGTCCACAAGTTCTGTACATACACAGAAAAACATACGTTCTGCAAACCAAACTTTCGTGCCTTACAGTTTTTTCGTGTTTATTTACACGAACAGAGACACATTCCGCACACCCTTACACGCTGCCCCTCCATTCTCCCACACTAACCAGCCTGCCCCCGACATCCTTACACCCACCGGCCTCCTCGGACTCCCACAGCCCACCTCACCCCGCGGACCCCAGCATCCCACACCTATTCCCTCCTCCCACCCTTTCCCGGGCCGCAGACCGCGGTTCCTCCCGGGCCGCGCGCGGGCCCCGCCGCCTGACGCACGCGCTCCCGCCCCTGGCTTCCCGCCCGGCCCGGCCCGGCCCGCGGAGGGGCCCGCAGCCGCCGCTGCCCCCGAGAGGGACCCCGGGCCCTGAGAGGGGAACCCGGCAGCCGCCCATCGTTACCGAGCGGCAGGAGCTGGGACGGGTTGGACACCGCGCTCGCCGCCATGTCGGAACCGGCCCTGGCCAATGGCGGCCGCCGCCGCCGCCCACACACGGGAAGGGCCGGGCCGGGCCGGCAGCAGCCCCGCCCCGCCCCGCCCCGAGCAGCGCCGGCGGTGTGCCGCTGGTAGCCCCGCTACGCCTCGCCGGGCCGCGGGCGGGGTAGGGCGGGCTGTCATAGCCCAGCAGTTACAGCATCGCGGAAGCAGCCACGTTCGAAAAGACCTCTCCGATCACCGAGGCCAACCTGTCGACGAATCCGGCCATGTCAACCGAAACACAGCACTGAGTGCCACATACAGTCTTTCCTTAAACAGCTCCGGGGACACTTACTCTACCACCTGCTTGGTAGAGTAGCTACCTTGGGCAGCTTTTCTGTAAAGAAATTCCTGCTGATGTCCAACCTAAACATCCCCAGCACAGCTTGAGGCTGTCCTCTCGTCCTATCTTGCCACCTGAGGGATAGAGACCAGCCCCTGCCTGTCTACAACCTGCTTTTGGGCAGTTGTAGGGAGTGATGAGTCCCCTGAGTTTCCTTTCCTTAACATGAAATACCTCCAGCTCCCTCAGCAGCTCCTCAGAGGACTTGAGCTCCAGACCTTTCATCAGCTCTGTTGCCCTTCTCTAGACTCACTCCATATCCTTCTTGCAGACAGGGCCCTGATGAAGAATTGTTTGCATCTGGTGGGTCAATACTTTTAATAATTTTGAAGAATGCTTATTCTTCACAACCATTGATCTATGGAACTGTACAATGTGTTTTCTGTAGGAGGAAGAATTGTAAAGAAACCAGCCCAGTTGTGCCAACTTTTACCAGTTCTAGACTGGGTGACTAGGCTGTCAGCTATGACTTTGGGGTCCCTGACCACAAGGGATCACCAACAAGACCCGCAGGACAGAAGAACACATGGAGAGATGGGAGTGAACATATGTTAATGACTTAGGAGAAATTATTCTCATATTTGTGTTTCTTCTAGGAAAACCTATAAATATGTATGTAAAATACAGTATATAAACTAGAGCTTTCTCTGTACTCAGCATGAATGGGATTTTGGAGGAGATATCCCCTCACGCATCCAGCTGAATAAAGAATGCTGGCTTCTTAATGCTACATTAGTGTTAAGGACTTTTTATTTTTACTGATTTCTGGTAAGAGGCCCACAGCTGGACCCAGGGCTCAAGATGTGGCCTCACCAGTGCCGAGCACAGGAGTACAATCACACCCAGGTTCTGCTGGCCCCACTGTTTCATGTGCAGATTTTCATTCCCCACACTTGTCCATTGACTCATTAGAGGTGGGTCTGTGGAAGATTTTTAAAGCCTTTCAGTAACTCCATCCCACCACGATTCTCAGCTGGCTTCATCTGCGCCCAGTGGCCCCCGGGGGCAGAGACAGCCCTCTGGGCCTCCTGGGCGTGGGGAGTGCTGCCTTGGGGCCAGTTAATACTGAGCAGAGCTGCACATTGCGGGCACTGGCTACCACCCTGCATCACAGGAAGCCCCATCCCTGCTCAGAGAAGGAGGTGCTCGTTGGAACTGTGGACACTGCGGTCACTGGCACTCACCCCTTCTCCATCTGGTCCTGTCCTGCTGGGCACAGGCACTGCTGGCATCACAGGAGTTGTGCCAGTGGGAAGGGGCCATGAAGGCCAGGCAGCATTCCTGTAGGAGCAGAAAAGCACTCAGTGGACGTGGGGAGTATTCTGTTGGTGCCGAGGGAGGCAAGAAGGCATTGGCCAGAGCTTTGCAGGGGCGAGTGAGGGCACCGACTGCTTCCTTGCCATGAAACTGTTGGCAAGGTAACACCGAATCCATTGATCCTCCATAGCCCAGCTCTTGAGATGGCCACTGCTCTTTGAAGGTAAGCATTTCAGCATCCCTAACTTCTTTCTCCAGGCTCCATGCAAGCATGTGCCAATTTTGCCCTGACACCAACGTTTAATTTTGCACGTGAAAATGAACTGGCATTAGCACTCTAACTTGCTGTCCTTACTTATTGCAATTTTTATTTTCATTTCCCTTCTGGTATTTCCAAGAGGCATTGAACTCCAGCTATATCCACTTTTTAACATTACATCAGTCTGCACTACATGCTCTTCTGTGCCTGTTTGCTTTCCCCTAGCTTCTACTTTTAATATTCCTCTGGGAGCTTTCAAATTATTAGGGTCAGAAGACTCATTTCATTAAGATCAAAGTGCAGCCTTCTCCTCTTGTCCCAGAAGGCTTCCTAGTGGTCCATGGACTTAAGTCCTTGCTCTCTGCATCTCATTTGGGCACTAAGACTCTGGATTTCTCTATATTTGTGTCTTCATACATGGAATTGACAATGTTTCATAGAATGCAAGGTTCTCATCCTCAGCTGCCTGTCTGACAGCTGAAACTTCCCTTCCCTTCCCTTGACCTGCATCAATGGAACAATGATAGACCAAAATAACAATCTGTGACCCTGGAGCCTCTCATCTAGATGCTGGACAAAGCCTGCTGCCTTTATGCCCAGAAGCTGGCTGTCATTTGATTTGCCAAGCACAGGTACCCAGGTCTAGTAACAGAATTTTCTGACAGCATCAAGTTGCTCCTTGCTGTTCTTTATGCCCTTTGCTCCTTCAAGGTGCACTGCAATCCTTGCTTTCTTGCCTAGGAAACTCAGACAGCCAGAGGAGAGCATAAGTTTCAGAGGACTGCTACTGCCCTGCAACTCTTAGGAAGCATTTCTCTCAGCTGCTGCCATTTGGAGAGCTCTCCACCTGAGAAAACAAGTATCTTCTCCATACAAGCAGCAGATTCTTTTCCCATAGCCATCAATAGGAAACTGTCTCTTGTGAATAATCCCAACTCCTGCAGTGCTGACCTTTGTGGGGGGTCTCTGCCTTCTTGAAAACCTGAATGTGGCGTCTGGGGATGATGCTGACATCAATGTATACAGTTATTCTGACAGGAAAGGGCAAGGGAGCACATGTGGAACTCAAAGTCAGAGCTACCTAAAAACTATGGAATCCTGTCTTTACTCAGAGGGCCTGGTAGAGCACAGGAAGTATTATTTATTAGTCTAGAAAGTGTAAAGATGTGCTCGGAGTACCCAGCTAGTCAGCTTCAGGAGTTCACTGTCACGCTATGTTATCTCAAAGACCTTGTTGCATAAACCATCTAGCAACAATTTTTGTCCTTGCAAGTTTCTGAATGTTGGCAGAAAAATTAGCAGATCACTCTTTGCATCCACTTGCTGTCTTGCAGTACTAATGCTAGAGACCAAAGATTGGGTGTTTCTTTCACACCTGAAAGCAGTTTTCAGAAATGAAGATGTGAAGGAAAATCCTGACAGCCAATCAGCTAAATCAGCCAAACTGGAGGTCAACACACTGAAATTAAACCTTCCAAATCAATGTTTTTTTTGAGGAGCTGGGATTAATGAGCAGCCACCTGCTCTGCTTTAAGGCACCCTTGAGGGTTCAGCACTGCCCTCAGACAGGTTGTCCATGCTGTCTTCTGTCCTTTAGATGGCGTTTCAACCTCTACAACTACAGCTCAAGGCTAGAGCTAGACGCAGCTTTGAACCATCATCAATCAACACGGCCTCAAAGATACTCCATATTCCCGTAGGCACTGCCAAAGTGCTGGGAAACAAACTGCTGCACCTCCCTTTTCCCTCTCCCTCTTCCCTGGCCTCCATGTGCCTTCACTCCCACTTCCCAGAGGTTTAATCCCTGATACCAGCCATACAGGCCTGGTGGGCTGAAAGCAAAAACAAAAACAAAACTGAGGGTTATTAGGTTTCACAAGGTGGGTAGGTGGGTTGCTGTGCTGTCCTGGAAGTTTGAGATGGAGTTGAGACAGTCTTGCTCCATAGCCCGACTCAAGTATTCCCTTGGAGTTATTTCCATAAGCTCAATGAGGAACTTGAGACAGAAAGATTTGCCTTCCTCAGATCCTCTGCCTAGTCTGGAGAATGGGGAAAAAAGAACTTTTCTTGCTCCAAATCCACATAAAAGGAGCTAGTGTTTATCATGTGGAAAGGAAATACCTATTCAAATGCGCCTGTTTCTTCTGCCCATCTTGTACCGCTGTCTGGGTATCCATATCTGGTTGATACAAAGATTGTGAAGGGCTCTGAAGGATAGCCACGAAAAGTTTGAAAGCATGGAGTTGCCAATCTATGTGCAGAGCTGTGATGGGTCTGCTGTTTCCAGCACAGCGTCTAACAGTGACCTAAGTGAGCAAGTCTGGGAGTGCAATGGCTCTGGGTGTTTCCGAATTTCATTCTTTCAACTTTATTTTCCATCACTGACCTTTGTTTCAGATCTGCTAAGGGTTTTCCAGTGGACTACTGTTTGGGGAATCTTCATTGAGACTTGTGAGCTTGTATTTTAATGACAGGCCACTTCCTTGCCATTTGAGTTCTGAAGGATGTAGTAGTGGCTGGAGAATGTTCTTTGAGCCCTTCCTGCATAAATGCTCATTTCATGGCTGATGCATCTGAAAGACATAAGATTTAGTGACCCAAATGATCCCTGTTTTTATCTTGCCATATTCCTAGGAGTTCAGTGGAAGTGGATGGTTCTGTGTGCCATGAAATGCATAGATCTGTTGTGGAGGGAGTAGGGCCTCAAGAGGAGAAGGCATATCCAGTCAGCTTAAATGCCAGGCTAGCCCCACTCTCCAGGGGCTTTTGTTACGACTTCAGAGCTACTTTCAGTCTAAGCTTATTGGGAATTTAGGCTGTATCAGTATGCACCAAGGTATGACAAAGATGAAGGGATTTATCATTATCACTAGCACCATCAGAGCTTTCCCTATCCAAACATCCAGTACAGTGTTTGGTCTGCCAGTTAATGGAAATGACAGGCAGGAATACACTTTCTGCAGTGATTTCAGATGTTGAAATTCTCACATGATAGCAAGACACCCCAAGACTGTCTGAATGCCTTTCTGATCCTGCATTTCTGAGTGCCTTCTGATCCCGAGCCTGGTACCTATCACCCTGTTTTTCTTTATGCATTAGTAAAGAAAATGAGTTACCAGTGCACTTATTAGCACTCTCTACTCTAAATCAGTCATCCTTCCCTGTATGGAGTTTTACCTGTATGACTGCCAGAAGTTCAATATTTCTATTAATTTTTGTACTTAATTGGATTCTTTTACCATGAGCTAGTGTCAGGATTTATGATCAGAAAGTTCAGTCCTACAGAGATGAACTGAAGGTAGGCAGCAATGTTTGTATCTTGGCATTCATGAAATGTATTGAATTACACTTGCAAACATGTGCCATTTATCCTATTTCTTTATTGCTATGCATTCAGTGTACTTCCAAGAAACTGCTTCAGTAAAATCACTGCTTCCAGTCAAGTGCTCACAAGCAATCCTAGTTTATAGCAGTCCTGCTTCCACTCAAGGTCATGAGAAAATATTACGGAAAGGAAACAGATATCCTGAGCCCAGCCCCACAGGTTGATAACAGATTCCCAGGACACCCACAAGTGTTTTCCTCTACTGTTGACTGCACTGCGTGCAGGGCTCTTGGCTGCCAGCAGCTCAACTTTCAACACTTGGGGTTTTGGGGGGAAAGTAAAAAAGAAGGTTTTGCTTTTGAATATTCTTGCAGTAAAGTATTGTAACCTGGAGGAAAGAAATGTTTTAGACATCCTGTCATGTGCTGTGTTCCAATGTATTGTAAATCACAACAGTCTTTAATTGAAATTAAACTGCAATATTTCAACCAAAAAATGTCACATACTTTGCCTAAAAGTATTATTTTCCAATGCTTTATGAAGATCTTAATTGCATTTTGAAATTCAAGCAATTTCTTTCTAAGGTGAGGCTTGCAAGACAGTGAAAATTCCGTTTGCTGCACAATTCCATTTAATGAAGTGTAAATCTCTCGAGGCTTGATCTAAGGATTTGTGCAAGTCAGGAAATATGGACTCATTTTCTGCTCTGTGAATTTTTGGACTCTGGTGGCTTTTGTTCCAGAGCAAGTGTGTTACGGTAATAAGTGAGATTTGAATGTCTTAGGCATCTCTGTAAGTGAAAGGCACATGCAGAATGGGTGGGCAGCTGACTATCTTAAGTTAGTAGCTTAGGACAATCACACACACAGAAATGCAGAGTCACTGTGGGTTTGTATCAGTGCATTAAAGGCTGGTTTTAGGTGAGGCAGAGTATTTCACAGGTGAT
>JAOTQP010001535.1:1205687-1216620 GCA_026413545.1 Cichladusa arquata | reverse complement strand
ACTTAAGAATTTAATTTAATCTGCATCTAAATATAAGCCTAATTTCATGTAAATTTTGAAGACTATGCTTGCACAAGGCTGATGATGAAGATCCTCTGCCCAGAACACAATCTTTCAGAAAATGGTTCTCTGTACCACAGACTGATTCTAACTGGAAGCCTCTAGAAAAGAACAACAACAAAAAACAACCAACCAAAAAATTCAAACGAACAAAAGGCCAAAAAAACCCCCACCCCAACACAAACCTTAGACACAGAGCTCTCTCTCAGTGCGGATTGCTCAAGAGTTTGGGCTGGAAGCCTAAGTCAGAACTGAACAAAAGCCAGTCTGCTTAAGAAGAATTCACTTCCAGCAGCTTCTGTTCCACAATGACAAATCTCTGCCAGCCGCATGGGGCACAGCAGGAAGAAGAGAATCCAGGGGGAAACTTGGCTTCATATCTATTGCAGCCTAAATCATCTGTTTTGAACTGGCTTCAGCTGTCAGTCATGTGGAAGACAAACACCTGTGAGGAAGTACAAAAACAGCTCATATTAGAGATGTTGTTACAATCAGCATCTGCTGCTCATCTGCCACTCTGTTAGGAGAAAACAGCAATGCAAGTCCTGTCATAAAATCTGATGAATGGGATGAATGAGGACATCCACCAGGCAATGGGGAAATATTTTCCGAAAGAACGAAAGAACAAGCGTGATGCCAGGCTTTTATGGATTGATTGTGGCTGCTGTTCCTTACTGGATCCTGGACACAGGAAAATAGCAATGTTGATGGACAATAAAACCTGTTCACTTTCTCTCTCTTAAAGCTTTTATTCCAATCTCATATTTTCTGTTTCTACTTCCTGTAATTTCTTGGGTTATTATCTCATCAGGCCCTACCAAAGATATTTTCAAATTATTTGCATATGCAATCCACCTACACTTGTAAAGTTTGTTATTTGTTTCTGTAAGGGACACTATCTAGTCCGCAGGACCCCTCACATTCATGTAAGACAGGTAGCTATCACTAGGTTAATAGATAACCAGGTTTTATACCAGTATGGACTATGAAACCAGAGAGGTCTCCATACTGTGTTTTGAATTACAGATTGAAATCTTTGATGATGGCTGGTAGTTAATCACAGACATGGAAGGATGGTGTCTTATGCCAGTCTGTAAAATTACACGTGTACCCACAGCTGCCTTCAAAAGATACTTCTAGTGACTTGATAATATTGCAATATGTTTGTGTCACAGATGCTCACAGGTTCTTTCAGTGCAAAAGGTTAATTTGTTTTGTTAGAAAAACTGATAAACTGGTAATCTGACAAACCTGGTCCTGTGTGATAGAGGCATTTTAAAACAGAGAAGGGAGAGTTCTAAAGTGACTGTGGTAGGGAGGCAAGATCAAGAATACACGGGTTTGCTTCAACAGTTAGATTTGTTTATGGGAAGAAGAAGAAAGGTTAGGATACTATTGGTGATGAGTGAGAGGCAGTAACAAAAGTCAGCTTCCTAATACATGTTTTTATTCTAAAGCTCTAAGTGCTGGTAGATCAGCTTGGTGCCAGGAACTGCAGGGTTTTTTTTTTCAGCATCTTCGTCCTAGTTAGAGTACTATGACACATTTTCAATACCAAAAAATAAGATAGACTGAAAACTCTCTATGTTGTAAAAAGTATGTAATAATTAAAGTTGTGTACGGAAATAAAAACCAAGGTCTGGTTTAATGTCATAGTATGGTTTTAATTTGCTTAATAGCTTACCATGGTACAAGCAGGATTTTGACAACAGTTTTTTCTATATTAGATGAAACTGAAAACTGACATTAGGAAACACTGCAGAGAAAATAAAGTATTTCAAGAAATCCAGGGGCTTCATTTAGAATACTGCTTCCATCTTTGAAAGTCATGTGTGACAGCATTTTAATTCCAGAGGACTTAAAAAATTACACCTATAGTTACATTGCAAAATATTGATGTTGATATTAAAGAACTTTGTCGAAAAAGCTATAAGGTGGTTGCAATGAATCGATGCACTTTTTTTTCCTGGAATATAGATGCTTATAGTATATATTCTGCTAATTTTTCTGAGTTAGAATGTATGTGTCTGAGTTGACATGGTTACTAATTGGTGAGGACTTTAAATTGTAGGCTGTACCTGAAAAAATGATAGCAATCATCATTACTGCAGTCGGCAGGTCTGGACACCAATACATGTGTTTCTGGTGATAAACAGAACTGGTGGAGTCTTTCATTCATGGATGCTCTTTGCATTTGTACATTTTTAATATACTAGATGCTGAAAAAAGTGAGAGAACATGAAAACAAAAAACCCTCTGTTTCTTTCCTGGAATAAGCATGTTAACTATGCATATATTGCATTCTTGAAGCAACGTTGGTCTTGGACAAGCAATAAAATAGCCCCTGAAACTGTAAGTAATATTAAGATTATAAATGAGAGAGAGAACTTTATGAAATTACTCCCTCCACCCATATATATGTGTGCTTTTCCTTTTCAAAGGTGGTGATATCTCTCTGTAGATTGTCACTAGTTGTGGCTCATTTTTAACTTTCTATGTATGTCAGAAGACACACATGCCTTTCCTCCTTGTGCTGACATTCAGATTGTTATCTTAACTTGAGGGGAAGAGTTATCCAGGATGGCAGTCCTCAACAAGGCTTTTCTGTTTTATCAGTGTTGCATAGAGAATAGAGGAAAATCTGTAGTCTGGAAATCATCTGTACAAGAAAATCAAGAAATACAAGCAGAGAAAACACACTTTTTTTCTTTCTCTGGAAGTAGCTAATGCTTTCACTTGTGAGGTCAGCTACCCCCAGTCTAAAAGGATGTTGAGTATGGAGATAGCTAAATTTTACCATGGATCAATATATGATACCTCTAATGCATCAAACTGCATCATCTCTGCACCTGCAGAGGTCACTCAAATGAAGACATCACATTCTGTCCTCTCTTGCTTATTCAAAAGGGCACAAAAGTTACAACTCATCACATTTCTTAGAGCGTAAACAGGTTAACTAGGCTGTGTGTCATTACCGACAAGAACTATAGCACTGAACATGATATATTCAGCTGGAGGGTAGTGGCATCTCAGAAGGAAGGTTTCTCTGTCATGCTTTCCTATCAGCAGGTTTTTTAATTGCACATTTATACAATTGCTAATTTGCCGCACTGATTAAAATAGGAAGCAAATGCAGTTTCATAATGGGACATTTGTGGTTTCAACTGCTAAGTCATTTCCATCTGTGCCAAATGGAGCAGGTTTATGCTTGCTTTGCCAAATGGAAATGTTAATGAAAGATGGAGAAATGAGAGTAATCAGAAATTGTGAGTTTGGGCAAAGAAGGATCCCGCACTGCTCATTTCTAATAAAACTAAGTGACCCAGAGCACTGATTTTATATACTGGCATGGTTCAAGACCTGTCTCTTAAATTGTGCTGTAATATACCAGTACACATGCGTATATACCAGTACACATTCCCTCTGCTTCACTGGCAAAAAGAGTGAAACGATGTTACCACTGGACAATAGAAATCTTTAGTACAGCTAGAAAAGAGGATGATTATTTACTTTAATTGGAAAACACCAAAGTCACTTATTCCGAGGCTCACTGACACAGATCAGTTTTTCTAAGAAGAGTCACATTTCCAAGGAAGATAGATTTGAATACATTTATGTTAATGTTTATATTCCTGAATATTCAGATACTCTTCCAACATATCAAGAGCAAGGTCTCCAGCGGTTAGTTTCTCATTTCCTGGTATGATGCTCTTCTGTCCTGCTGATATGGCTTTTGCAACTGTTGTTGCATACCTAGAAACAGTAGGTTTCTTTCAAAAATTTAAAAACATTGTTCTGCTTTCTTTTTTTTTGTTTTTTTTAGACTCATTTAGGCAGATCAACAAGAAATGTTTCTTCACAAAAAGCAATAATGCTGAAAACAGAGCAAGGTTTTCTCGTATCACGAAGTTGGAAAAACTCAGGCATAAACCGTTGGTTATCAATGGAGTCATCAGAAATATTAATGTGATATGTAGCATCTGATTGCATTTTGCACCCTGTTTAAAAAAAACAAACCAACCAAACCAAACCAAACCAACCAATGATTCAACAAGCTGTAAGTGAAATCTAGACTGCAAAGGAAGTAGCAAAATTCCCATTGATGCCTTTAGACCAGATTTTATGCCTAAATACCCAGTTAATGCAGTATCTGTAGGTATACACTGCAGTAATAAAGCAGTAGTTACAGCACTGAAAGGATACATTGGAGCACAACACTGAGACTCAGATTTAAGAGTCTTAATTCAAACTTCCAGACAATTAAAGGCAAAGAAAACAGTTTTGTGGTGCTTTGGATTACACTGTTTGCCTTCTGTTTAAGGAAATACACAAGTAAAACATAAGTAAAATTAAAGAGAGCTTTTCCTTTGTTCTTCTTGCTTCCTGGAGGTGAGGGACACTAGATCTTTGTGTCCTGGAGCAGCTGGCTTGAGGGAAGCCGCAAGTTTGTTTCTAAGTTAGCCTTAAGACTGCATTATTTCACTTCAGAAATGAAGACTCTCTTTACTTTTTGAGTTCTGAGCATGAAGAACAAAGAAAATAGTGACTCCATAATAGAGAAGAGCAAAGATTGATTTTGGAAGAGAAAGGTAACCTTCATTAGGTTATTTAAAATGTTGGGAGTGGACAGTTTGCTTGTTTGTTTGTTTGTTTGTATGACTGTTATTTGTCCTCAGTAGCAACTTGTCCTAAGGTAAGTCTTGGAGGGCACACAAACATTTATCTACATTGTGTCTCTGTGTAGGAGTGATACTCTTTTACTTCTGAGTAATTGCTGAGTGAGCTCCCATGTTCTCCCATGTTGATTGTTTATTACACTATATATTACACCTTCCATTCCCCCTTAAAACCTCTCTGACAATTAATTTTCTGACCTTTTTGCCTCGCTACGGGTCCAGTGTCATCCAGCAGCCATTGCCTTACAGTCCTCTACGTGTACCTAATATGTCCACACAGAAACAACCTTCCAAATCACTGGTGGTCTGGACAACAGCCCTTTTCTTCAGCTGAAATGCTTCAGTCTGTTTCCAGTGAAATTCCAGGCTCTTGTGCACAAGGCATGAATTTATGCTGATTAATCACCTTTTTTTAATCAGCAGGGTGTGCACTGTCAAGTATATTTGACTCAAATATAGAAGCATAAATTGGTTTACTCAGTTAAAAGCTTTGATCTGGCAGTAACAGATAATAGGTGGAGATACAGGAATCCATAGTGCTTATGGATCCCAATTTAGTTTTTGGCCTTTAAAGCAGAATGCTAAAAGTGGGTAAGAATTTCTTCACTGGCACCTAACAGAGCGCTGAATTCTTGAGAGTGAGAGATGCACTATTACTCCTAAAAACATTGCTTCTTCATTGGCTTATCCTTGTTAGCCTGACACAAATAGGCTTCTAAATTAGCATTGTGTCATACTGCAAAATAGAAAGCATACATTGCTGCCATAAGACAGAAATCTAGCTACAAGCTGTAGGAGCTTCAGTGAGATGTACTCAGAAAAAGAGCTCTGCTCTTGTTCAAGAGCAAAAAATTTAATTTCAGACTTTGTTCATTTTAGTATGTGGATGAAGCCAAAAGAGGTGGTGATTCAAAAGAGTATGTATATATTTTACATATTCTTTTAGGACCTCCCTGCCATTCTAAGAGTTGGATATAGTCAAAATACTGTGTTCTATCCAATGAAATGCTGCAAAGATAACAGATTTTTTAATGACCATTAACTTGGAACCAGTTCAGTGATGTAGTTCTAATCTTCAAAATTACTGATCAACCTTTTTCACCTAGTCAGCTGTTTGCTGTAACACGAAATGAGGAAACAGTTTCTTGGATGAGATAAACAAACAACTTTGTTATCATTGCAAAATTGAAGTGTGCAACACAAGCAAAATAGCTCTTTATATTTTGTTTTTAGCAGCAGTTACCACTTGCCTTATTGTTTAACTCTGACTGTTCCTGTATTCATGCTTTGTGTTACCTTAAAGAATAAAACGAGTTATCCTTCCAGCCCAACTTTTTTTTTTTTTTTTTTTTTTTTTTTGTAACATTTGCCTTATTCACAGCTATTACAAGAAATTTAAGTGTAGAGATTGGTTTACTTAGGTGTTTTGGCTAACAAAGGTCAAGAGTTATAAATATGTGAATCATTAATTGTAGTGCGTGTTCCTTCTACTGTGTTGCTGAGAATTGCACAGGAGAACAGAGATTAAATACTTCCCCACAGGCTGCAGTGGCTTTCCCCCCTATTGCCAGAGTTAACTCTGCACTAGTACAAGGAGACATCTGCTCAGTTGTATTGCTTGCTTCTGATGCCCACTTAGACATCCACCAAGAAATAGTGTTACATTGAGTTTTCTGTGATTGAGCCCTCACTTTTCCCAAAGAACAGGGTCTCATATTAAAGTGCCAAAATATCATATATTGTCAGGGTGTCAATCTGCCATTTTGTCAGGTGCTTTGATGCGTGTACGGACTTTAGGCAGATCTGAGATGATGGCATCCCTCATGTGGCTGATCCCAAAGCATTTAACACTCTTCAGTGGGAATATTTCTGAGCTTAAAGTGAAGTTTATGCATCATTAGTTGCTAATTGGTGTCCCAAAAGTATTCTTGCAAGTTACGGGTCAAATATCTTTCTGTACCAGTATGCTATCTTCTGAGGGTAGACATTACTTGTGACCTGGGATCAGGGACAGATCCTAGCTGGTGTGACCTGTGGCTTTTTAAATTGCAGTGGTTTGTCCCTGGGTGCATTCATACAGTGTTACTGAGGGCCAATGCTGTACACTGACAGAGCAATACTGCACTTAACATGCTCCATTTCTGCGTGGAAGTCTGGATGTGTTTGGGGGCTCTAAGGAAGAGCAGTCTGTCTCCATCACACACATCTGTGGGGCTTAGACTGAGGCAGCCTCTCAGTGGGGCTTTGGGGGTTGAGTCAGTGTGGCTGAGTGTGACCAAAGAGCAGGCTTGTGTAGCTCTGAGCTGATACTGCTGAGATATACAGAGCATGCAACACTTGAAGCATGTGCTTCCCATTGCAGAAGAGGGACTTACATCAACAACTGCTACTGAGGAGGAATATTTTATTATGCAAGATGCTTTCTTACCAGCAGCAAGATTAGCACTCAATGAAAGCTTGGAAAAGCNNNCAGTGAAATCTTGAAGAAGGGGCAAAGATTGCAAAGTATCTGGCTTTGTAAAAGGATGTGTAAAAGCCGGCAGTGAGAGCAGTGGTCTGTTTTGGCATCCAAATGCAACTAGCAACCTTTGACTCTATGCCAGTTCAGCACTGGGTGTGAAACTCTTGGCAGTTTGCCTTGACTTCACAGCATTTTTAGGTCTGGAGACAGAAAGTGCAGAGAGAGAGGGAGTGCAGAGACCTGATTACTGAGATGGTTTTGTAAGTCTTGTTTGTTTCTCTTTTCTATTTACCAGAAATTATTGATGTCTTTAGGGACTTTGGAGGATCTAGCTCTCAAAGCTTAGGCTGGTGAAACAAAATACATCTCCCATTTTTTTAGAAATGGTACTTAGAAGTGTCAAGCTGTATTTTGTCCTCCCTTTAAACAAACAAACAAAAATATTTCTGGCCAAGAAAACCTTTTATCTGATGTTTTTCAGTAAGTGAGTGTCACATCAGCTTGAAATGCCAAACTTCCTTGTCAAGAGCCAGTATTTTTTTCAACATCATCCCTTTCCCAGAATTATCAGAACTGCATAGAGTATTTGGAAACAAATGACCACAGCTTCTGAAAAATCAAAATTATTCAGAAAAAAATTTAAGAATGCTTCTGGTATAGTTTGTATTTGCACAACAAATACCCTACATCAAGATGTTTAACCGGAGTCTTTAAATAAATGAATTTTAGATTAATTGGGTGCTTTTCTAAAACAATGGAATTATTTTCTTTCTGCTTGTAGGTGTGAATTTTCCCAAGTCATAATAAATTTTATATTTGTATTTATGTAATGAGTAGTATAAATTCAGAAGTCTTTTGACTAATCTTTCTAAGAGTTCCAATTAACAAGTGCATAAGGATCTTCGAGGTTCTGATAGCTGTGGGTTTTACTCAGTGTTCTTTTGCCCATCTGCTGTTTAAGGCAGCACTCCTCCTCTGCGTGGGAGGAGAGGGAGGGGAGGCTGTACTTCCCAGCATCGCTGCCACAGACCTTGGCAGCAGAAAGCCCTGTCAGGCAAAGGGGGTGATCTAGAAGCAGCAGGGTTAGCAGATGCAAAGCCTGCCAACCTCGAGCCACCAGCACAGGAAAGGATTCCACCAGCCCTTTGCTTCTTTGCTCACATTACCGTACAGTTGTGTACACTGTGATTTCTGTGCCTACTGTACCAGCTTTTATTGCCATCACCTTCCCCTGTGGGCAGCACTACCCACAAGTTTGCTATTTTGGTTATTCCAGCATCCCTTTGGGAACCTGCATGCCAAGTATGACGATGCTACTTCAAAGCAGAGATCCTAGGGGAAGATATTGTGTAAACTCTTAGAGGCATTGCTGGGAGCAGCAGTGTGTCCCACAGTCTGCCAATACACATGCTTGTTTATTCCCGGGCTGGCTTGCAGACTAAAGCAGAACAGCAGATTTCTCTCCATTGGCAAATCCTATATAGCCTGTTTTGTACTATTCACACTTTTTTGTTCCCCTGCATGTCTTGAATAGGATTAACAAATGGAGTTTTCCCTTTAAGCTCTGTTGAACTCTACTAAGATACTCAGAAACTACATCAGAAGTTTTAAACAGTCTTTTTTACTAGTGGTCCACTTGGCACCATAATTTCTTGTCTTAATGGAGGCACTGACACTTTGTGGGTGACAGTTCTTGCTCTGTATCACCATCAGAGTGTGTGATATATTAACTTTAAAGCAATGAAGAGGTTTTATTTGCTGAAAACAGGTCTCTTTAAATATTGACCTCTTTAAACATTAAACATTATGGACAAACATCCCAGAATTGATGATGCAGGGATTGCAAAATAAATTACTGTTTAAACCATGGAATGTGCAGAGTGACAGTTCAGTGCAGCTGTCAGGGCCACCTCTGGCTACCCTCTGGAAAGTGCTCTCACCAACCGTGATATTGGGCTAACAGTGGTTTCAGACTTATTTCAGGAAGCATTATTGTCGAATAAGCATACTGACTAATTGCTTTAATGACTTCAAATCAATCTCTTATTATCTGCCTTCTGATTTGACAAGTTCCTGCTTTGTGAAAAATAAAGTGATGTTGGTTGTTTGGGCACATCAAAAATGAAAGTGTGTAACTCAAGATGTGTAAAACTTAAGAGATTTGTAATTTTCTCTTCAGATAAAAATGTATTGGTCAGTTGTTTGGAAATTTCAATCACTCTGACATTTGTACTGCCTCAGCAAGCTTGCCCAGCTTCAAGTTCTTTGGGTCAAACACCTTGCCTGAAGATGGGAGTAGAAATTCTAAGCTATAACCACCCCCTCTGAGTTTTCTGCCAGATGTGTCTCCTTTTCACTACACTTCTAAAATAAGAAACAGGTGTTCTCTGGAAAGCTTCAGAAGGGTGTAAACAATGCTATACCCCTGTTATGTTTTACTTCAGCTCAGAAACAATCCTTTTGCAAGCAAGTTTACCTATAATGCAGTAGGAAGACTTTTAACAAAGGAAGATCACACACAGACTGCATTTACTGCAGTATGGAAAACTGATGGCTTATCTTCAGGATGGAGTGATAAACCATCCTTCTACACTGCACTGTAGGTGAGACCAGAACACAACTTTAAAGAAAACCTCCCAGTTTTTCCCACTTACCATACTGCAGAGAGGCATCAAAACATATTATCTGGCTTACCTGCAGGTAACCCCAACCCAGATGTGCCCCTGGACTGCTTCAGCCACTAATGAGCAACAGAAACAGAGCAGGACTAATCTGAAGTAAAACCTTCTGGAATTAATGTATTGTGGAATACCCATGAATTGTTTTACTTTATAGATCCACTCCTACAGTGTTATCCTACTTATCAGTGCATACACAGCCCAAATAATCTTCTGATATATAATTGATTACCATTTCAGCTGCAGTATCGCCTTTGGTAGGTCTTGACTAATTCATAAATGCACAAATAAATGAGAAAAAAACCCCAGAAGCCAAAGCCAAACAAAAGAAATGGTCTCTGGTTCAAAACTGAATTTTAATTTCTGTCTAATGCATTTTCTTCTGCTGCTTCAAAGCTTTGGAAGGAAACACTGGGCTTCCAGCCATAGGCAGGATTAAAGCTCAGATGACTTAGGTCACTGTTACTTCACTGGCTTCAGAGGACTAAATTACTACACATCCCAGATAAAGATCTAGAAAAGAATTATTTTGCTATAAGCAATGACTGCAAATTCAAAATTTAACTGTAAGTTTTTAATTACTACAATAAGAATATTACACCAGGATAAATAACAAGATTCACTCAGCTGTGTTCTGCTCTTCATTCCAAGCCACCAGTTTACCTACATTAAAAAGAGCAGGCTGGAAGCATCCCTGGTGCTGTGAGAAAAAACAGATTCATGCAATATACCTTTATAGAATATGATCTAAAGCCCTACAATTTTGGCTTCCCTTTGGATGCTAAATGTTTCTGTATGTATCTCTCTCTCTATCTACAGGCATATATTCTCAGGCAGTATTTGGAAATTATTTCTTCCTTAGCGTTTACACCTGTCTCTTCCTGTTTAAGCTGTGTTGATCTGCTTTCAATTAAGACCATGTGTTATACATCATAATTTTGACAAGGTTTACACCAGCTTGGATTCCAGCTATTGGTATTCTCCTCAGCAGAAGCTGAAGGCTAGTTCTCCACCTAAATATTTACATGTGTCTTAGGTATCCAGAAGATTGCTATGCT
>JAOTQP010001535.1:1189964-1203266 GCA_026413545.1 Cichladusa arquata | reverse complement strand
CTGAAAGGAGTAAAGAACCTATCTCATGAGGGACAGCTGAGGGAGCTGGGGTTGTTTAGTCTCAAGTAAAGGAGGCTTGGGGGGACCTCATCACTTTTTGCAACTCCTTGAAAGGAGGCTGTGGGGAGTCAGAGCCCGTATCCACTACAGTGCCTGCAGTGAGGGGACAAGAGGAAGTGGCCTGAAGAGTCAGTTTAGATACTGGAAAATATTGTCACTGTTAGGGTGATCATGCACTGGAATAGGGTGCTCAGGGAGGTGGTGGGGTCACCATGTCTGGAGGTGTTCAAGAGGCATCTGGATCTGGTGTTTGGGAATGTGGTTTAGGGGTTTTGGGCAGTGCTGGGTTGGTGGTTGGACTGGGTGAACTTGAAGTCTCTCCCAACTTTGATTATTCTCCAAAAACACCTACCTGGGTGTTGCAGGGTAAACATGCTGGACTTTGTCTTTCAAATATATGGAAACAACTTGGCATTTACATGGGCCAAAATACTTAGAAGTATTTTTGTTTCAGAGGTGGACTTTTTGAATGCACATATAGCAAGTGAGGCAGAGTCAGCCCTAATATTCACCATATAATAATATACCAGGAATAAAGGGTCTTTGGCTACATTAGCATTTGAATTGTCTCTCTTGTGTGAGACCATTTATCTAATTTAATGTTTCCAAATATCATGACACGTCAAATAAATATGAAATTGAATCCATAGAAATATCAAGATTATTGTTTTTCAAAACAGAGAAAGATAGTAAAAAGATGAGTGAAGCAGCAAAAGAGAATAGTAAGCTACTCATAAATGTACATGTCCAATCCAGCATTTTGACAAAAACTTGTTTGACATTTTGTTCTTTGGGTGCCCAACAGTTTTGCTACATTCCTTAGTATGTAAATTCTGAAGGAGGTCCACCCTTTTCTCAAGAATTTTCACCTGTTCATGTGCTCCTCCATTACTTGATACAGAACAGATCTTCTTGCCCTTCACATTCTTTTAAACTTTTAAACTGTTAGAGAGAGTATGACTGTGACAGTCTGGCAAGAAAGCCTTACATCATTCTGTTCCCAGAATGTGTCCGAATTAAGGATGTGTTTCCTCGCATTTCTTTAGTGAAGCTGCTGGTGTCATCAGCCTCTCAAAAGAAATGCCAATGGATCTCTTCACAACCTAACTATCAACCTTTCAGTAGTAACTGCTATTTTGTAATGTTACACAGGCTTTTATCATCACCTTAAAGCTTCCATTTCTCCAATAATTGTTTCAGTTCTTGAAGAAAAGAAAACCATTTACCATTTTCAGACTTCTTATGATCAAGATTTTGGGAGCACAGTGGGAGAAGAAGAGATCTTCAAGTAGAAGACTTAGACTGCAATTTTGTCTTCCAATTTTAAACTCTTTTTAAAAAAACTTAAACCAACTAATCTTATAAAGGAGAACTTTAAAATTATTTCAGAGGAAAATCAGGGAAAAGATCCTACCAAATGACAATGAGAACTCTGCCTGAAGGTATGCACCCATCACTTTGGTAGGGCCCACACAAGTAGTAAGCCGAGACCAAAAAAAGAAATCAATCCCACAGAACTTAGAAATTCAGAAAGAAAATTTCCCCTCATATAGAAAAGAAGGCCTCTTTGAGCCCTACCTCTTAAATGATAATGCCTTACAATCCTTGCTTTCTACATTACATGCACCTAAGTCTTGTACATACATATCTAAATAAGCACCAACATTCTTTGAAAATCAACTTTCTCCATGGTTTTTTTGGAATTCAGGTGATTACAAAACTCGACTTCAAGGTTGCTACAGGAAAGGACTATTCTAGCATCAGAAGCACATCACCAAATTCAGTTAAAGAGCCTTAAAAATTAATAATAAATTGCACAAAATATTTCCAGAAATACATCAGTACAACATGGACTGTGCCACAAGCTTTAGAGTATTTTACATAGCCCTATTCTGTGGTGGTTTCAGCCCAGCAGTAACTGTGGTCAGGTGAGTAAGGATGTCTCAGAACTTCATCCAAACCCTCATAGTCTCTTTTGGCCAGTAAATGTGATTCCCTTCTTCCTCATGTCTGTCCCAGTTCTGCTTCTAGAGCTACTTAAAAAGTTTATCTAGATTGCTGTTCTGGACAGCTATTTTCACCTGCATTATGGGAGACATAGGCAAACAATGGTTAGGCATAAACCACATCTGATCTGAACTACTTTGTTACTACATTTGTTTTTATGCGTATTTATACCCTGCCATGCACACTATTAAATGTTCCTTCAAGGAGCAAAACTTGAGTGGAAAAATGCTCTGGTGCTTTGTCCAGGAGCAATGAGTGGAGGTCCTCAGAACACCACAACCTCTGGTAACTTTGAGCAAATCATTCTTCTTTCTTTGCCTGGGTTTTTATCTCAGTGACTATGTAGTAATTCTTTTTTTCCCCTACAACTTTTTCTGGTTTTATCTTCAGACAATGTGAGCTCTCATTACAAGAAATTTCTTGCTGTGCTTTTGACAGGAACCAGAATGAGAAAACCCTGTCTCACCTTCAACTTTCTATGCACTCTGTTGTAATGACACTGAAATAAATGCTAAAAAAATCTGGGCAGCTCTGTTTAGGCCATTCAAACTAACATTACTTTTAGCAGTTTTCAGCTTTTTGGTTCCATTGTGCAAAGTGGCAGTTTTAAATATGTTGTTGTTAAATTAGTTTAGCAGTTCCTGTATAAACAGATCTAAATACTATCTAAACAGCTAAACCCTGTTTTTCACTGGGTGCCTGGCTGGGGGGAATTTCCAATAAGAACTGATGTCATACTTCTGTTTGTGAAACAGACAGACACAGTGTCACAGTGTCATCCCTGGGCTGCACTGCAAAGACCTATCTTTGTGTCAACAAGGTGATGTGACCTGTCCTCATCATTTATGCAAAAGTACTGGCAATCTGGGAGAGCTACAGTTGGCAAAGTTAGAGGCTAGCTCTGTGACTTTCAGGTGGGGTCAGATGATGGAACAAACTCACTTTAGACAAGCAAAAGTAAACAAGTTTCAAATAGGCAATGTTTTTGACACTGCCTCTATTTCCAGAGAAAAGGAAAACCTAAAAATACACATCCAGATCAAAGGCCAAATGCTGAGCCTTGGCAGCATATGCCTGATTTTCATTTTAATCAGCAGGAACTCTGTCTATGTCAAAGGTCAAAACTGAACCCCAACTTCAGCTCAGGTCAATATAATCATGTGATTTTGCCAGCTCCACCTTAGTGTAATAAACTAGAATTCAAGCTATCACATCATTGACTAGTACATTTCGTGTTTAAGCAAAGATACAGAACTTAAAATTAATAGCAGTCCAAGAAAATCAAAGTAAGTGTAGACCAAATAAATACCTTGAAGTACAAAATATGAAACCCCAAAGCATGGCTTAAATGTTCTGTGTACAGGAGAGTACATCTGAAGGAATAAGAGATATGCTAACAAACCAGATATTAAAGCTGCAGAAGGAGAAGAAACTTGTGGGTGGATTTAAGTCAAACATGTCACCTCAACTACAGCGCCTAAGTTTAAAGAGCAGCAAGAAATCTGATAAATGCCACTGAGAACTGGACATTTGCAGTCTAATCCAAGAAAAAAGGACAAAACCAGTTTTCCAGCCCTTTTTCCACTCAGGGGAGGAATATTTTCCCTTTAGAGGTTCTACTGTCTTGAATTAGTTTTTCGCCATCTACTTCCTCTGCACCTACCGTGACATGAGACTACAATGAGTCTTCTCCTTCCAGGACACCACAGTTTCCACTCCCTGCTCTGTCTCGGCTGTCCCTCAGGAATATGACTGTATGAGCTGCAAGGTCTGACATACAGCATGAGTCAAATCCCCAGGCACTCTGGTCTTAGCAATGCAGGTTATGAGGTTCAGGGCACTTCTAACTCTGTTCCAGCAGAAGCAACACAGGACACCTGCTCAAGCTCTGGTCACAGCTCTATGCATCCTCTGAAGGCAGTTAGGCATGAATTAATTTAATTTTTAAAATAGTAATTCCCATCTCACACATGCACTTTGTACCCACAGATTCAGATATAGTTCTTGGAAGTTGGTTGATTTATATCCACATAGATACAGTTGGTTGCATATAACCACCTGTCCTTAATGGCACATCTCTCACTGTAATTATTTTTAGAGTAAAAAAACCCTTTTGTGGCAAAGCAATCTTGATCATCATTTTGGGATTTACTGTATGATTTATATTCTTAGAACAGGAACACATACCCCTCAGAGTCATCCCAATGTGTTTTTCTGTATATATTCAGTTTAGCTGTATATACATTTAGAAAGTAAATAATATTTAGAAAGTAGAAAATTAGTAGAGCCAGGGAAAATGTTAAATAAATCTGGAGCGCGTGCATGTTATGACACAGTTTTTAAATTCCTGCCTGTGGGTGTGGAGATCATGTATTATAGTGTGACTATGTATATATTGTCTATTTTAAACTGTATTATGATTTAAAATATTTTACTACTAAAGGAGAGAAGCACTCAGATCTTAAACAAACCAGTCTCAGAGTAGGAGCCAATTCTAATGGTAATGTAATGTCTTCCAGCTACAACTGTGCAATATTCCAGCAGGGCTTTTCCTGTTAGCTGCTAGGATTTATGTTACACTTAACCTTGGGGTCTTCTGGCATTGCAGGGCCTGGTTCTACTTCTCTACTCCATCATGCTCACAGCAGCGTGATGATACACCACCAACACGGCACAGCATGTCTGTCAGGGCTCCCCCAGAGGGTGCTGAGCATTTTGTTTGCACAGACAGCAGATCTGGCTCTTGAATTCCTTCTTCTTGCTTCCCTTGGCAATGTAAGACCTTTGACACTTTAATCTTAAGAACTAAAATGACTACCAAGGGAAGATATTGCATATTGTGGTGAGTTTTCACTCTGAAATGACAATTTCTTTGTTACCTCAGTATCCTCCTCCTTTATCCTCCCCCTTCAGTGCCCTAACTGTAACCTCAATATCCTATCTATTTGACCTAAAGGAAGGAATTTGACTTAATGCTAGAAAATATGAAGTCACTAAGGAAACAGAATCCTCCATTGTGCCACTATGTTAGCCTTGGTATAATCACCACTGACTAGGAGAAAGAGGCAAGACAGAGAGCCCTGTCAATTTGATACATTTGTTTGGCAGATTTAATCCCTGTAAAAAGATATAATTTGAAGATATTTGGAGACAGTTTGGTAAAAGAGCAGGTGAAAAGCCTCTATATCTTCCACACTGCATGTGGAAGCATGCTTTGCCAATCCATTTAAATATCCCATTCTTGCTCTGTTAGAGCTTCACCACAAAACCAAATTCTCTCTCCTGGCTACAGCCCATGATGCTTAGAAAATATCATTAAGGCAGAAAGTGGTGGTGGAAGGTGAGAGGGGAAAGAAAATAGCATAGAAAGTCAGGAAGAAAAAGGAGCAAAAACAAGATGGTAAGGGGGTGAAAGAGCGGGGGGAAAGGAGGGAATAAAACCAAATTTTAAACTGACAGCACGACTGCAGACACATGATAATGAATAATAAGTTACAAACCACATCAAGAATGCCCTTCAAAATGCCTGGCTTATTTTCCCTGCTTTTGCTCCACTGAGTTATTATTGGTCTACATCCAGCAGCAAAAGACACGGCAAAGAAGACACCCCCTTAACTGCAGAGGACCTTCAAACATAACAAAAATACAGCTGCAGGCCAACTGGTGTTCTTCAGTCAGGAGTAATGGTACTTATGGGAGTAAAGCAAAAAGTGAAAAAAATAGTATCTAATCAGAGCTGTAGGTGGAAAAATGTGTCTGTGTGGAAAAAGGTAATATCCAAATTGAAAACTAACCAGGAAACAGGCTTGAAGTAGTGGAAAACAGTAAACAAATTCCTGTGAGATGAACTAACACTGTGCCCTGCAATGAAAAGTAATTGGAAAGTAGAGAAAACAAGTGGTTTGGAGCCAGGACATAACAAAAACCGTCACAGAGTCTTAGATCCCAGATAGCCCACACACTTCTGGTGTTAGGCACCTCTTGGAAGAACAGTTGGTCTCCTGTTTGACTCAGGAGAGTTCATAGGAATTTTAAAATCACAGCTGTCTGCTGAAGGGGATCTAAGAGATATAGAGAACATTGATGAATTGCTGCTGCCCTTTCCAAATGCACAACGTCAAAAACTCACCATTGCATCACTAGGATTGAGAGAGATGAAGACCATTGCATCCAGTTGTATTTCTGTGGGGATCAATAGTTAAACTCAAAGTTTAATATAGAAGCACTTCTATGAAAAGCTTTTCTGAACTTTGCCATTGTTTTACTTTGCAAATTCCTGTCAAATGCCATTTTATTTTCTTTTCTTCAGGGTGATATTTCCTTTCTATAAAAGAATCCCACCTCCATCAAGAAATTTCCTGTAAACCAGTCGGTTGCCATCTTAGACATAAATTTCTTCTGAGGTTTAATCCTATGTGTTCATTATCTCCATGCAGGAAGATGTTGTATCTGCCTGAAACCTGTCCTTCTTTCTTAATTGTGCTAGCTGATTTAGTGACCCTTGTGGTATAAATCAATGGATTTTTTTTTTTGTTTTTTGTTTTTTATTTTATGGGTCTCTGGAGCCTTATTCTTATTAATTTATGAATTATAAAAATGAGTTACAGGATCCCACTATCACAAAGACACTAACTACCCCCCCGCTTCCCATTATGACTGTCTATAAGTCAATTACTTTCCTTGTGCCTCATCTGGAAATGTGGTGCCAGAGGATGAGTCCATGGAAACTACAGACATATCTGGAAGAGCCAGTGGTAACATGAGAAGTCACTTGGCTGGTGGGATCCTGTGCCAATGCACAGGTAGCTAGTACAAACTCTGCTCTCTAGGAGAAATGCCAGCCAAGCTGCAGCAACCCAAAAGCATTGGGTCAGCCCAAAGTGTACCCCAGAACCATGCTCCAGTGGGTGTCATGCAACAGATCTCTATCAATCAAGAAAAGAGAATTAGTTGAGATGTACCCATGATTCATTCAAATGAGATGGCAATACTGGCTCCTATAATCCATGGTGTCCTTACCCTAGCAGGCAAGGCCACGTACTTTGACCCCTAATAGGAATTTCACATACTTATTAAACAAAAATAAATCTCTTCTCAGCACTCCTAATGTTTGGCATAAGCTATTTGCATCACAATAACATCAGTAGTTATAACACTGAAAAATCAGCATGTCTTTTAACTGCTAAGTCATTGCCCTCTCACCAATCAATAATTCCAGATGTCTTCTAAGGGTACTGTCTCAGCAGAGTCCTTAAGGGAATCTTGCATGTAGAGATCTTATATGCTTATCAGGAAGCAAAGACTGTGAGTTGATTGAAGACTTCTATAAAATAGCCTTTTGAGATCTGATTTGTGTAGGCAACTCTGGTCTTAGGACCTTGTAATTACTGCCAGTTAAACTGCTTGATCCAAGGTCATCATCTTTCCTTCTTTTCTGCATGGTCAATCATCCAGGGCCATTCAAATTCTCTTTATTTAATCATGGGATAATTTCCACGAGCCCAGGCTGTGGCATAGGATGTAGGAATACTTGTGTGCTAACTCAATGTGCTGTTGCTTTGCATTAGTGTCATGAAGCTGCTTTCAAGCCACTGTATTTATTTAACAACAAAGTCAAGACATCTGTGTGGAGGGCTAAAGCAACCACTAGTAGTTCCAAAGTCTTGTGTTGATGAGTATATGTAATACAACACCAAAATTTACTTTCTTCCCATTCTAAGTAGGAAGGAGGAGATTTTCAGTTTAATGGGTTGCTGCCTCACTGTTTTTTGAGTGTGACCTTACTGGCACACTTTCCACCTTGCACCAAGATCAGCTGAAAGTATATAGCTCTTCATGAGCTCTGGTGATTTATTGCTCTGCAGGTATTAAATCTGGTGTTAATTTCAGTGGACCTTTATATGCAAAGCTGCAGACTGTGGTGGCACAGAAGCATCTTCAACCTACAAATAGGCACCAGCCTCTGAAACATGCATATCCAGATGGATAGCTGAAGGTAGCAACAGCCTGACCTGTCCATTTCAAACCACTGGTGACTCTTGGTGCTGATTGCTCCTCACTGGACTGTAGGAATGTCTCCACACAGCTAATCCCAGGGAAGCTGCAGTCCATGGCAAAGCCTGAGCTTTGGAATCTCTCTGGGTTGTCCTATAGCTGGCTTTCAACAGGGGTTGTAAATACAAGCTAGTGGCAGTGTGAAAATGCAGTTACTTGCAGTGGCTTCACTAATTTCAGGTGACAGTGAGATAGAGAGCAACACTTGTTTCAGAGAAATCCATTATAATTAAGGTAAGCATTTAATGTTCAGTGACTCCATGACTCACTCGTCTGTTTGGGATCCTCCTAACTAGCTGTTCTGCAGTTGGAAAGAAGGGGATTCCAAAGGCTAGTCAATATTTGGTTTTGTTTTATTTAGAACTAGCTGGTTTCCAAAACCCCACCTTTATTTTAGTATGAGTCAATGGAAAGAATTTTCCATTTGTTTTGTATAATTTTCAGCTCTGTGGAAAAGACCTGCACAAGTGTTTGGGAATTTTTGATTATAGAAGTTGCTTTTGTTGAATGTTGAATTCATGACTTCAGAGTCGAAACCTACTACAAAATACCTAACATTATTTCTTTTTGAAGTGGACTTTTCTCTGTAAAGGTGCATTTGATATTTCTAGGTCTTATTTTCAAATTTAGTCTTTCAGCAGAAGGACAGGGTAACTGAATGATACATCATAGAATCATAGGATGGCCTGGGTTGGAAGGGACCTTAAAATCATCTCATTCCAACCCCCCTGCCATGCGCAGGGACACCTCCACTAAACCAGATTTCTCAAATCCTTGTCCAAGCTGGCCTTGAACACTGACAGAGTTGGGGCATCCACAGCTCCTCTGGGCAGCCTGTGCCAGAGCCTCACCACCCTTGCAGTGAAGAATTTCTTCCTAATACCTAATCCAAAGCTATTCCCTTTCAGTTTGGAGCCATTGTCCTCCCACCAGAGCTCCTGAAGAAGAGTCTCTCTTCAGCTTCCCTGGAGGCCCCCTTGGGATACTGGAAGGTTGCTTTGAGGTCTGCACACAATCTTCTCTTCTCCAGGCTGAAAAGACCCAACTTCCTTAGCCTCTCTTCATGGAGGCCATAATTGCTCTACAAGAGCAAGTCCTTATATTTTAGCACTCCATGGAAGATGGTATTTTTTTAGGCAGCAACAGGAATAAAGTTTAGCTAAACTAATTGAAAACTAGCACAGGGTTTGAAACATTTTTGTAGAGCTATCTGCCCTGACAGAGGGCCACCAATTTCTCTGTGCTCAGTTCCATCCTAATTAAAGAACTTCATATTACCCGCCTGCTACAGACTTCATACTGTAGGAATAAAAACTTTCAGGAGCTCAAATGCTAAAGCAATTGAGGCAATACAGGTTACTTAGGCAAAATCTAACTCATTTTGTGTACAAAAATCTAACTCATTTTGTGTACAAAAGTCTAATTCTCTCTAATTCACACTCTAATGCTTATTACATGCTTCTATGAGTCAGGATTGGAGCAAGAGATACCACATTGTGTACGAAAAAGCAACAGTGATTTACACTTTTGTACTTCATGCAATTTAATTTCATTGAGAACCTTGAGGTTGTTTTCCTATCTGGTTTAAGAAATTTTACAATTGGAATATTGCAGCACTTTAAAAAATGCCCTAAACACTGTATTAGCAGAAATTCCAAGTTTGGAAGTCTTAAAATTATTTAAGCTGTTTTTTTAAGTGATTTGTGCCAACAGAGCAGGAGCCAGAATTCAGATTATAAACTTTAACACAAGTTTTTCATTTTTGCAAGATATTAGAACCCCAAAATAGGCAGAACAAATTAAATTACCTTCTTAATCTTTGTCTGCATTGCAATGCAGCAACAAAGTTAAGTCCAAAAGCAGAGACGTGTGCTATTTGTTTTCACTGATGCAATGATGTAGGAAGAAGCTTTTCCTCTCAGTTGCCTGTTGTCTGAAGACTCTGATTCTGAATATTTCTGGTGGGCATGAAACTGGCTGTTAAAGCTTTTCTCGAGCAGCACCTCTTCACTCATGAGTAACCATGTTCAGGGAGGGACACAGTTGGAAATTCAGGTAATACAAGTAACCAGAATCAAGTACTCAATCCTAGTAATGGCTGTTTCAATCAGTGTAAAACATTTTAATCCAGTTGACAGCAGCACAGCTCTTCCAGCTTCAACTGGATAAAGATCTAGCCCAAGAAGATCATAAGGTTTCCTTGAGCATCTGAGTTCAAACAAGACTATTTTGCACATTTCCTATGAACAGAACTTTTTCAAGTGCTTGTTTTCTCCCTATGAATATGCTTGGTGAATATGCTCATACAAGCAATCTCAGGCTCATTCAGAGCCCTAGCTATGATAGAGGAATAAATACGTGCCACAGGTCTGGGTGCCTCCAGTAGGTTTTTTCAATATTCCAGTGTAAGGTTCAAACCATGTGCTCTATAAGCATATGTAGCCAGTCCTCAAATGAACTTGGTCTGTGCAGTAGCAACAGACCCTCAGCATTCACAGAGTAGTTCTTAAATGTCCAGAACTATTTCTGCTCCTCGGGTACGCCTGTCCTTATGCCTAGGACATGCACCCCCAGGGCCATCCACTGAGTGAGTAATCAGGAGGAGGTCTCTGCACCTGGTTCCAAGCACTCACACTGTAGTTTAGTAATTCTCTTAATGGAAAGGCTGTATGCCTGCCTGCAGATTGAAACAAGGGAAGAAGCATTTTTCAGCAATCTTACTTGATCAGAATTCTCATAGTTAATAGGAGATGTTTTGCTGGGGCATCTCTTTCAACTAGGGGGAGAAGAGGAGGTTTCTTTCTCTGACTGTGGCTCTCAGAGCTTCCCAAGACAGTGATTTACAATGAAAATCAAACCCTTTGCGTTAACAATGTGATTTTATAAAACAAACATGGAAATAAAAACAAAAAAGAAAACCAAGAGATCCTGGGGATCTGATTCTGAATACTGACTGGGAGCAGAGAACAAGATGCAGCAGAAATTTTGCTTGCTGGTCAGGCAATATATTTTTCTCATGGTAGCTTTGTGATTCATGTGATTCATGGATCTCAGGGAAACTGGCCAGATAAGGGTAGCATGTGCCACACAATCCTCTTATGCTGTTCCTCTAATCATTGTGACTCAAAGAAGTAGGTTAATGATGTTTCATCTCCTAAGACATACATTAATTCACATGTATCCATCATGTTTTAAAATATTCTTCATCACCACAGGTCAACCAAACAGCTAAACTAAACCTGAGAGAAAGCCTGAAAGGGGCCTGAAAGAATAGAATAGGCATGAAAAATAAACCAAAGCACAAGTCAGTGAACAGCATATACACTTTGTCTTTGTGGAAAGAATTTTTTCCTACTGGGAAGTGCAGTGCAAATAGAGCTCATTTTAACCCCTCAAACTGCAATGAGAGAGGAAGGAAGTAGATCTTAAATGTCAAGAAGTTAAGTTTTAAGAGAAAATAATGTACTTATCTGCCTGTACCAAAGGTTTCTAGTGAATTAGAGAGTAAAAGGAAAGGCGAGACAGATCTGGAAAAGGCATAAGATGTTTTCATTACTTATTGAAAAACCCCTCAAATGATTTTTGTGTGGCATGCACAAAAGATCAATTAGGTCAGAAGGGTTTGTTTATCACTATTTTGGGGGTCATTTATCCCTGAAGAAATATACTGTAGTCTTAAGCACCACAGGGTTCAAAAATTTCAGGTAAAATTATTGAATAAATCTTCATAAGAGCCACAAGTGTCAGAACTAGTCTTGAAGACCTGCACAGTTGACCCATGATAGTTTTGCTTCCTTTACCAGACACAGTGAATGGAATTACTCTCCATTCACAGAACATAAGACTCTGACATTCAAGGACAGAGAAATCTTTCATGAGCTAAACTGGCAAGAGCAGAGTGTATGCTATGGTTGAAAAGCACCGAGCTTCTGCTTGATTTGTTCTGTTTGTCTCTGCAAACAGTCAATGTAGGCAGGTCACCTCTTTTACCCTTGGGAAGGCTATATTCTTGCAACACAGCTTTCTCTCAGTCATGACAGGAGTGTGAAAAAATAACTACAGGGACTAGCTAGTGAATAGCACATCTTGTATCATTGTGGTTTAAGGAAAAAAAACTGTAATGAAAGAAGGGTAGTATACAGGGTGGATTTTGGTTCTGTGCTCCTCTGTACATCAACAATGGACAATGATGGACAACGTTCAAATATCAAGAGACTCAAGGCTTAAATAATGAATTTAACTGATTTGTGTATGTCAAGATTTTGTAGTGAGTTAGACACAAAGTAACTCTAGGCTCAATTATCCACAAGAACGTTAATAAACTCTTTAGGCAGTAAGGGCCCTCTGAGCAACAGTTCCTGCTAGAGGCTTTAGAGGTCTCAGACCTCAGCATATGAAGCAAAAAGCTGCTCACTTGCTGGTTATACGTAAGTGAACCCTCCCTCAAACACGTGTATAATTTCAGTGTATTGTCAGCCATATTGTTCAGCCTTGTCAGCCATAGCCAAATAAACTGAGATGGCCTTTCCATTCCTGGAGAGCCCCCACTGTCATCTTTTCCCTTGAATATGGCATATGCCTTCCCAGGGACTCTTTGCTACAGAGCCTTCCCATCTCAAACATGTCTTTGATAAACAGTTTCTCTTCTTGCTAAATTTTTAATAATAACAACACTCCAAACCAAAAACACCACACCCTTGGAATTTGCAGAATTTATGTAAATATTGCACTTCACTCCACTCCTGGCATTGTTTTGCCTCCCTATGTCGTTCTGTTGCAGCGCCTTCACTAAAGTCTTGGTTAATATATGAAATCATATTTAGGCTGAGTTCCTCCTGCTGTTACCAGCCTGGATGATTTGAGACAGTATCCTTCACCACGTAAGGATCTTAATGGTAACCCTAGTAAATGTTAAACACTCTTCAATTTACAGTGACACTGTTCAATTTCAGGTTTCACTGTTCACCTTTCAGGTAAAAGTGTATGAAATGCTAAACATTGTACATTGCCCAATGAAATCTAATTGCCAGCCTACAGCATATTGCTGCCTCATCAGGCGGCCAGTTAACTCCATTCCAAAGCAAGAGACATTCATATGATAAGACTTAGTACCTTGGCTCTTCGGCCGTAACAGTGTGCAAATACTGTTTTGCTATTACTAGTTCCTGTGTTTTAATCCAG